>BSQZ01000053.1:3515000-3687500 GCA_033239005.1 Lamellibrachia satsuma
CAACTGTGCAAGCTACGCAGAATCCATATCTTGTTTGATATTAAATAAGCTTTCTAATGGCTTAATACGTAAGACTTTTCCCAAATCAAGACAGTTGATACATTTAGGGAAAGGTAGTTAGTTTTAAGCACGTTTCCTTATTATGTACATGTTTTGTACGTTTCAGAAATGGCTTACATATTTATTTTTGTACGTGTATTTTAATTTAGGTACTTAGGTCGTTGTGGCTGCCTTGAACCATGATATAAATATGTAAATAGTGTATAACAAAATTATATCTATTAAATTTTGTCATGATGTCGACAGCATTATGATCAGGTCTGCATACATACATTTTTGTTATTCGATGTGTGTGTGTGTGTGTGTGTGTGTGTGTGTGTGTGTGTGTCTGTGGGTGGGTGGGTGGGTGGTTGGGTGGGTGGGTGGGTGGGTGGGTGGGTGGGTGGGTCGGTGGGTGGGGGTGGGGGTGTGGGTGTGCGTGCACGGATATGACAGAGACGGTTGTGTTTGTTGAAGTCCATTAGTTATGCTACCGCGAGAATATTCCAAAGCATATCGCTCAATCATTGGTAAACACTGACCCAAAAACAACATTTTGAATGTTCTCTTCACGTGTCTGGGCCGATTCATTGATAATATTTCCAGTCTTGTTTGATGTTGGCTGGAAAGGGAAAAATGCGTAGTCTTTCTGTTGTATTTGTTTCAGTAAAATTTCGTTATTTTCCACGGAACTCGTTATGCTCCCGGGCGTAACAGGACTGACACCAGAAGCGGACACGGCAAATGCATAATTAAAATATAGAACAATAGAAAGGGTAGCGAGCACTGCTGGTAGTATTTTCCTGTCGTAGACAAATACATCAATCATAAACACTGTTTACCTTTAAAATACGTAGCTAAACATGTGTTCGGACTTCCTTTTCTCATTTTAACGTTCTACGGAGAATGACCGATGAATGGAAATAATGCGAACATTTAATATATATATATATATATATATATATATATATATATATATATATATATATATATATATATATATAATATTATATATATATATATATATATATATATATATATATATATATTTATATATATATATATATATATATATATATATATATATATATATATATATATATATATATATATATATATAATATAATGTTATTATCATCGTTTTGTAAGACGTATACATATCCGTGTCATACACTTGAAAATAGGGAACATTATTTGCGATAACTGAACTAAAATTGAAATTTCAAAAGACAACTCTCATCAATTCTGTGCGTGGGCGATAATGAGGAATGGCGAATAATAAAATAGTACGTTAATCATCCAGTTATTTTTAAACTGAGATACTACATTTCACAAAGAATATGTTGATTCAATATGGTTAATATTTCTAACGATTACTGAGTATTTTGCAATTAGACTTTGCTTACGAAAACATGTGCGCTTGTTTTTGTCAAGTTCAACTTACGAAAACTAATGGCGACAATTTGTTTCCCTAGTTATTAATAAGTCAATATATAATGACGCATCAGTATATAAGAAACATGATCAACTCACAGAATGCAGCAATTACACAAGAGCCAGTAAAACTTTCCAAATAAGCGACGGTTAACATATAACCATCTGCTGCGCATGACCCGAACCTGGCAACCTACTCTCACCTCTGGTCTCGAGTCGTAAACCACTGGCACAACCATGAGTAAGTATTGTTTTCCAAATTAGTTGTTACTTTATCCGGTATGATTTTGAGAGTTTAGTGACAAGGTAGCTTTTAGCAATAGACATGTAACACAGTCAATATACAACGTAGACTATAGTCATTTAGATAATATTATATTCTTAGATACTTGGTTGTATAGTTACTTTCGTTTTATTTTACGAAGTCGCTCCGTACCGTGCGGACTTGCCGCAGTTCACGCGTGAAAACATGGCTGTTCCAACGGATTGGTTACCACCCCAATAATATTACTGTTATGATTGAAAGAGTTGGGGTTAAATGGAATAAAACAACGACTGCTTGAAATCATATTATAACCAGAATGGTTTACTGTGCGGTATTCGGTTGTAATGCACACCGTGGTAAGGATAGAGTAAAATGTAGTTCGTTTAAGTTTCACACGCAGCCAATTTTGCTAACGAAATGGGTCGCTAAAATTACGCCTTCAAACTTGGAGCCGACGAGGCACAAACCTGTTTCGACGGCGACCCGGGACGCATGCTGGCGGGTTAGTGATATGGCGGCTGACGTGTCAATTGGAGAATACGAAGTTGCTGAAGTCGCACACGACCCGATGGGATACAAAGTGTCGTGTAGCGGAGGACGGGGTCAGAGGGTAAATAACATCGGTTTCGTGTAGTAGCATATATCGATGTGTTGAGGTAATCGCTGAGACATTATGAATCTAAAGATGCCTACACTAGGTGGTGTATTGTGATCAGGTTTTTTATGGCCTTTCACACGGGCAATTTACCTGTATGAAAACCGTCCACGCCCGTGTGAAAACCCTCCATGCCCATGTGAAATTCAAAATTAGATAAAAAGCAATTGTGTTGTGTATATATGCGCGGGTATGCGCTTGATAAAAGAAAAAACATGTTTGTCCGTGGCCGTGTGAAATGCTGCACTGTCCATGTGAGCTGAACCTTATAAAAACCTGATTGTGATAGTTATTTTTGTCTGCGCGCATGTAAGCACGCACACACATCCTTAGAACAAATCCTCTGTTCTCAGTGTTGACCACTCATTGTTTCGCCAATAACAACATTGCAATTCATTATATTTTGGTCAGTCTATTAAATTGTATTATTCGTCAAAAAACAAATTTGTACAAAGGGAATATGATTTATACGCCGCACGATGGTCGCACTGGACACTATAGGGGAAGGTGGGGCATGTCAGCACACTTAAGGTATAATAACCAATGAACTGTTAATGCCAGAAGGGTAACATTTCGCTTTGTTAACCTGTTTATTTAATAGTTTACTACTACCAATTATTAAACTTTAACTCAACGAATTATATGTTATCAATATGCACTGATCACTGGTGCACTGATAGAGGAACATTCATAGCTTATATCAGGTCTTTGTTACAAAGCAGAATACGAAATGTAATGATAAATTTGAGGGTGCAGAACATCGTATAGCTTGTTATGTATATCCATGTGTATTCTTTGGGGTAAAAAGGCGCCCATAAAAATAACATAGACATAATCAACTGTCGTTTATATAGTAGTACAATGGCCTAAATTTGGTGAGGTGGATGCGTGATATTGGTCTGTCTCGACTGCAGCGCACATGGAAAGCCACGCGATGAAGAAAACCAGAAGGACACAGAATAAAAACAACATTATAGTTATACACTTCAAGATACATCAACACTTAACCTACATAAACTGTCACGTTATTAGTTTATTTTCTGCCTTTAACACATCCCACGTCCCATCTATTTTTAGACGAACCTCCCACCTCCTTAACACAGTTCAAAGTATACCATCCCTGAGACAAATTCCACGTTTTATGGATACGTGTACAACGCACAGTAACACACGCAAGACATTTAGCGCATCAAATCACAATTATTCACTGAAAATAATGGATATACACTGAGAGGTACCACTGATATGTGAATCAAATATGTTAGTGAATTAATCATCATGCCTTCAAGTTCTGTAAATTACATACTGGGGCATCTACGCACACACCTGTGCGGAGATGCGCCAAACGACCGGCGGTGGAAGATTGTCAGTTATCGCGTACACGCGTTCTATAGCGGTAAAGTTTATTTGTGCAACGACAACACTAATGACACACATTAAAACATTTCATAGACACACCAATATACATATATTATCGAGAGTGTGAATTACGTATCAATATATCAATAGAATTACATGAGATTCTGCAAAAAACTACATTTTAACTTTTATCTATGTATGAGTTAGATGCTACCGTAGAACACAGTTTTGAAACCCAATGTGTGCGGACATGCCTCAGCGTGCGGACATGCCCCACCTTCCCCTATTAAGGTTGTGACCAACACCAGTTAATTCTAGAGTACATAATAGCCATATTCGGAAGATAATTGGATGATTGTTTGGTTACACACACACGCACGCACGCACGCACGCACGCACGCACGCACGCACGCACGCACACACACACACACACACCCACACACACACACACACACACACACACACACACACACACACACACACACACACACACACACACATTTCAAATCAATTACAGTTCAGTTTGTTCACAAAGCTCGTCTCCAAAAGGAAAGGAATGGATGAAAGAGTTCGTAATCAACAGGAGGCGCTGCTTCACTGATAAACGTGTCATACGCTAGGCGTCAGTACATGTCCTATGCCACACTTCTGTTGTCGTTGTCAAGCGTCATACTCGAGTCGTACAAGTTATCAGTTCCATCGCTATGGGTAAGTTTTATTCTCCAAATTAGTTGGTTTCTGATGTTATAATAATAATAATAATTGACTTCTATGGCGCCTATATCCTCAGGAACCTGAGCTCAGAGGCGCAACAAAACAGAATCAGTAGGCGTAAGATATATAATCTTGAGAGTTTAGTGACGAGGTTGTTTGATATAAAAAGGAATACATTAACATACAACGAACACTAATAGCGATGTCGCTTATTTACGTGGAATTTTACTTTCGTTTTACTTTACGAAGTTGTTCAGTATCTGTGCGGACATGTCGCAGCAAACGCGTCATAAAACATGGCTCCTCCAACTTGTTCGTTAATTATGTTGTTATGACTGGAGGGGCTGGGGAGAAATTAATTAGGGTTAGGGTTAGCCAATCCAGGAAATAGGTGTACCGCAACAAAGTATTCTCTTTGAACTAACAGTGTAGAATGACCATTTGCTCTGCAACAGGTTGCAACGACACGAATTCTCTTAGTCCTAGATGCCGGCTATGTATATACACCGTCCTTCATTTTATCTAGCCTGTTGCCTTATGACACTAGACACAGTAAGAATCTATGACGGTGTTGCTTATTATAGTCACAACTCATTATAGTCACATTGTGATTAGCACATTCACAGCCGGCCATGTTGTATACGCCATTGCCTGCCAACGCGTGGTTAACAACAAATAGAGATACATGTAGGTCCGCCTGGCGATAAAGACATACACTAAACAGATACCAGAATAAATACAGGGTATTTCGGACACGTGATAGTTCCTTATAACGTTTTCTGTAAACTAAACACAAAATTTAGAAATAATTTGTAAGAACTGAAAAACCAGAAAAGTTGCACTATAGACAATAGCAGTAACATGTGTAACACACGCACGCACGCACGCACGCACGCACGCACGCACGCACGCACGCACGCACGCACACACACACACACACACATACACACACACACACACACACACACACACACACACACACACACACACACACACACGTATCTTTCTTTCATGCCCGCGAGCACACACACACACACACACACTCACAAACCAGCACACAAACACACGCACGAACGCACGCACGCACACACACTTAATGAAATTAATTAACAGAAGGCGCTGCATTACTAGTAAACATGTAATACGCTAGGCGTCACTATATGTCCCATGTCACACTTCAGTGGTTTTGTCGGTGTCAAACGGAGTCATATTCTAGTCGAAGTTGTCGTATGTCGCTGCTCCAGTGTGTTACAGTTAAGCCACATTAAGAGTGTTACATTCACACAGGTGCTTTGCACTCAAGTAGGCCGTGTGTCGACATCCGGCAATGTTGTATTTAGGTGGACAGTTGTATTACGTGGGCGGCCTATTTATGTTAATGACTGTGTTGCTCTAATATCGGTGCCCCAAAATAAAATTCAGTGTGTTACTGTTAAGTCTGTGCAACCAACATCAACATATAAAACTCATTATAGTCACACATGTGATTAGCACACAAGTCGTTTTGGCCGTTGACAGCCGGCGATGCTGCATTCTCAGTCGCAGGCCGACGTATGGTTAACCACAAACAGAGATACATATAAACATACACGTATGTCCGCCTGACCATCAATGGATACACTAAAGGTATACCATAGTGAATAATGGGTGTTTCGGGTACCAGATACCTCCTTCTACTGTTTTCTGTTTTGCAACTTTATGATTGGTTTAGTTGGCAACGAAATATATTTCCTGGTTTCAAAACGTTTTCCGTCATTAAGTAGTTAGTTAACCCAATTTAATTAACTGTCAAATAAACACAAATTGTAGCAGTAATATGTAAGAAGTGAAAACCAGAACAGTTACCTAGACAATGCCAGTGACATGTCGTGAGTTATGATGCTTTTACAAAACTACCAACAATACCCATCCTACGGACTGGACAATTAGGTAGTTATCACAGAAACATCCACCTATGCCTTGGCACTTAGTGCAGCCAGTCAACATTTTGAAACTGACTTAGGACAATCGTACACAGGACACATGACGTTGCAAAATATCGTTCGTAATTGTTCGCACAGCGATGCGAACAATTGTATGTATTATCTACCAGGGGTAACTACATTGGTAGATAGAGTAAAAGTAAGATTAATTTCGAAAAATAATAGTGCTACGACTTCCTGGGGCCGTAGACACACACGCACACGCACACGCACACGCACACGCACACGCACACGCACACGCACACGCACACGCACACGCACACGCACACGCACACACACACACACACACACACACATCCCGTTATTCCCTTGTCTGTATGCTGCTTTTTGTTGTATTTGTCTACAAGTGCTATATGCCTATGTTGTAGCATCAACTAACTTGACAACCGAGACGTTTGTTGACACGGCATACCAGAATGCGTTCATGAAGGGAATGCATAAACTGCGCCAGAAGGAAGAGTATACTGATGTGACGTTACAGTCGGGTGGTATACAAATCCGGTGTCATCGAAACGTTCTGGCTGTCGCAAGTGATTACTTCAAAGCAATGTTCAGGTGTGGTCTTGAAGAAAGCACGTCATCCACAGTCCCGCTGACAATGGAACCGGAGATACTGACCAGCATCGTCGACTATTTGTACACCGGTGAGATTGAGCTGACTGTCGACAACGTGGAGAGCTTGGTCAAGGCAGGCGACGTCCTACAGCTGGATACCCTCAAGGTGGCCTGCGAGAACTTCATGTTGAAGCAGGTCGGGCCGGCCAACTGTGTCGGATTCTCTAAATTTGTCACGTTGTATCGACTGGACAAGCTGCAGCAGAAAGCCAGTGGAGTGATACAGTCCGAGTTTAAAATTGTCGCACTTAAAGAGGAATTCAAAGAGTTATCCTGCAAAGAACTTATCGAGTTCATCAAAGATGATGACGTCAATGTTTAAGACGAGGACGTTGTCTTCGATGCCGTGCTAGGTTGGGTTCGACATGACCTTGACAACAGAAAGTCGTCCTTTCAGACGATAATGGAACAAGTCCGCCTGCCATATTGTACGAGCATGTACTTGCGGCACATTAAGGACACATATGACCTGTTCACACCCATGTGCAATGAATATCTAATCGAAGCATATTCGTTCCAGGCAGACACTGTGCACCAACATGCGTTCAGTAGTTGCCGCACGGAGCCTCGCACCAACTTCCGAATGAAGTCTTGTCTCCTGTTAGTTGGTGGACTGGCATGTTTGGAGGGCAAAGACAAAGAATTTTATCACAACAGCTGCCAGCACTACAAGGAAGACACATCTAGTTGGGAGTCACTGACGGAGCTGCCACAGTCTGTCGGCATGCTGTACGACGTATGTCGCGTGGACAAAGGCCTACTGTTGACAGGGGGGCTGGTGACTGGCGGCCACACGAATCGCGCTGTGAACCAATGCTGGCTCTATGACTTTGCCACGAAGAAATGGGAGGAGATGCCACGACTTATCACTGCACGGTGGTGCCACCGCAGTGTCACTCTGGACGACTGGGTCTACGTGGTGGGAGGGGAGGGTATTAACAAAACAGTGCTCGCATCTGTTGAGTGTCTGAATGCTAAGAGGAAACAGTGGTTGTCCTTGCCCGAGATGCCACAGGCGGTGACTGCCCCCGCGGTTGTCACGTACAACAACAAGATCTTTGTTTTTGGTGGCCGAGATGCGCAGGACGAGGACCTGTGTTGCACACAGGTGTTTGATACGACTCGGGGCCAATGGAGCACTCTGTCTGACATGCCTGAAGTGTGCTGCGCCGGCGCTGCTGTCACATTGAACGACTGTATTTATGTGGTGGGAGGCTTCCGACGCACATATTTGAAATATGACCCGACCTCGGATAATTGGACAAAGCTGAGTCAACCACGCCAGAGCCACGCCAATGCCCCAGCAGTCGTGTGGCGCGGCTCTATACTGGTGGCAGGGGGCGGAAATGGCAAGCCAGAATCATCGGTCATTGAACAATACAATCCTCTCACAGACACTTGGCTGGAATGGAAAACAACACTAGATATGAAGGCGGCGTGCCATTGCATGTTCAACGTTGACCTCTCAGGTTGTGTGTGACATATAATGTTTTTGAACTGGAACATGCATCATACGCCTCACAGAGTGTAGTTTGTATCAATGATTGTAGATATATTATAATATAATTATATATAACAGTTAGACATTGTATATGATGATGAAGTAGTTTGTTATTCAAGATTTCTCGAGGCTGGGGATATTATGAATGACCCAGGTGGACGTTTGACGATTACGTAATTCAGAAGAATAGGAGTTCGTAGTTATGTACAAGTGTATGCAACGCTATGCGTCAAACGGCTACATAAGTTCCTTCTTATGGGACGAACGCTTCGTACAAACAAATAGACTTAGCTGCATGACATGAACTTATGTATCAGTGGAATTAATGGTACACTTTCGTTTCAAACGTAAACTTAACTGTTAGTCCCTGTATTGAACAAAAACACAATTATTGATGAATACATTATAATCATATTGGAGATTTATGTAATGTGTGCTGTGCAGTTTGTATTCTACATGACATTGATAACATTATATACACGTATAATACCTTTTTAAAATTGCTCTCATAATTACATTTGTAGCAGCTTATTAATTTAGCTACTTGTGCGTTGTGCCTTAAATTAAGTTTTTCGTATTATATAATATAATTTCCGTTGTGGCTGCCTAGAACCATGATGTTATTATGTGAATATTGAATAAAAGTACTTGATAATACGTTACACTTTATCATTCGTGTCGACACCATTAGGATAGTGTCTGTTAACATGGTTATTCGATGTTATGCACGGTTTTTTTTAATCGGGGTATCCCCAACTCATATTTAAAATGTACTTTGCTTATTCTGTGATCAGGATATGTGCACCGATTCGCTTAATGACATAATGTAAACATAATTTTTTTAAATGCAGTCTTAAAGAACATGTGTATGTAAACATTGTAATCGCATAATAATGTATGTGCATGCCATCGGTCAAAATAAACACATATTATATTGTACTGTATTGTATTAAATGGCAATGCTGAACTCACATTGGGACATAAATGGATAAACCATGATCAGTGCGTCGGCTGGACACGGTAGGGTGTGGTAGCGTATCGCTTAGAACGCCGGACTCTCAATATAGAGAACCCGGGGTCTTGCTGCCGTTTCGAAACTTTTAGCAATTTCATTTACCCCACTTTACCACAGATCACTCAGCTGTATAAATGAGTAACTGGTTACATACAGAGGAAGATATGTGAACGAATATTCTTCGCTTTGTCATTGCAGTGTGACCGAGAAGAGCCAGGGATGAGGTGTATAGCGCTTTGAATATTCACGTGGACTGGATACCGCGATATAAAAGAGCGTATCTTTTTACCCGTGGACACCATTTTACAAATTTTGGCATCAAACAGAATATGCCGCGGTCGATATCCCTGCGTTGCACAAATATGGGCATTATATTGGCTACACCAGCTACGTCATGCACACTTCGGACCATTGCAGGCATGTCTTTAATTAAATCACGTTCTCTGGGAGTTCCCATTTGTTCATAAAAACGTGTTTTCTCATTCGTCGGCCCGCAAGTATTACTGGATATTTATAAAGTGCGTATCCAACCTGTATTATACGTCCCACCATATCCCAGCGTTGAAATATAATAGTGTAACTGTAATGTAATAATTAATCACCAAGGATAAACTGCATCAACATCAAATGAGTTAAATTAGAAAGATAAATGTTATTTCCACTGCTAACCTCGGAACTTGCTTCTAATATTCGACAGTTTCCGACAACTGTGGTATGCGCATTTAGTGGCATCGAAATACGCATAACCAGGTCCTTGTTAGACAGTCTCTCTTATCAGGGCTTTTAGGAAACCTTTACTGATGACTTCATCCTAAGAAAAAACTTACTTTCAAAGGAATAAGAGGTCAACATGTTCCCAAAAAGGTGCGCACGTACACACACACACACACACACACACACACACACACACACACACACACACACACACACACACACAAACACACACACACACACACACACACACACACACACACACACACACACACACACACACACACACACACACACACACACAAACACACACACACACACACACACACACACACAAACACACACACACATACACACACACACAGTCAATACCCACACTTGCTATTGTCAGACCAGTGGTTGTGTTATATCGAATTACCACTGGTAGGCAGTACTAGTATCTGCCCGATAATTTATCTTATTTCGAATTAATTACTGGAGGTTTTTAAAGTTAGAAACCTAAATGACACGTCCGACCTTATCACGGCGGTGTTACTAAAATCTAGTACTGCAATTGTAACATAACGACGCTATGAACTGATATGAATGTTACGGAAAATTGTTGAATTCGCCACGCACAGTTGTCGTGGCTAAATATATATTTAAACAAATTAGCCGTTTTGATAAATTGTGCACATTCTCTATTTATATTAAGTATACCTCGTGTGTTCAGTCCCCTCCCGGACCCTCACCAGTAGTGGGCGATTCCACGACGTGCGTCTAGCCTCACTCATTCATTACAGCATTACTTGTGGTTTTTCTCAAGAGTCATTCAATTGTTTTACACTTGCCATGTCAACTAGTTAACCACTGATATGTGCCTCAGCCCAAAATAGTATACCACTCTCAGTCAGTAGAATGGAGCTATGTACTGTGTTTTGCTTGAAGACGCACTATATAAAACTGAATTACACGCACACTTTGGCCCCCAATATAATTGGACTTCCCCCGGTACAGAGGTGACAAGTAATATTGCACAAACCAAGTCAGGGATCTACCAATATGCCTGATATGCGGGAGGTAGTTGATGATCTAGCGCTGCAGACCTCGTCACTCGACCGAGAGGGGAGAGAGTGGTAAAACGGAGAGTGTGGCAAGACGGAGAGTGTGGCAAGACGGAGAGTGTGGTAAGACGGAGAGTGTGGCAAGACGGAGAGTGTGGCAAGACGGAGAGTGTGGCAAGACGGAGAGTGTGGCAAGACGTCACTACATGTCTCATGCCAAACTTCTGTTGTGTTGCCGTTGTCAAGTTTCATACTCGAGTCGTAATATTGTCTTAATAAGTTCCATTGCAATTGTATTCTTCAAATTAGTTGGTTTCTTTTGTGATATAATTTTGAGAGGTTACTGGTGTGGTTTTTTATGATTAGGCAACGGAGCAAGTTACATTTACTTAGTTTTATTTACGACGTGGTTCCGTAGATCTGCGGACATGCCGCAGTTCACGCGTGAAAAATATGTTCCAACTTGTTATTCACCATCCTTAATAAATGTTGTGATTTGGTGAGTAGGTAGTTTTGGAGTTGACTTAGTTGGATTTAGGATTAGGTATTCCGGGAAATGGGTGGTGTTTTGGAATAAATCACTAAGTGGATAGATGAAGGATTACCAGTAGATATTCTCTACTTAGATTTTTAGAAAGCTTTCGACAAAGTGCTACATCACAGATTACTATTTAAATTAAAAGCCATGGTATCGGTGATTGTATAATCGACTGGATAAAAATGGCTTACTTACAGAATACACCGTGTTATAATTGCGTATTGTGATTTGCGCCTATCTGGCTGCATGTAAATAGTTGTCGACATTTTGCCACATTTGTATAAGTTTTATTTATTCTATCACACCGAGTTTTATTGTATACGTCCGTCAACATATATGGAATACACCAAGAAGTCGCATTCTGCAAAAGTTCGCCGTATGTGTGTGTTTTATTACTTACTTTGAAAAAACGTTCTTTATTGCACTGTGAGTTCAGCACCTGACCACACATGAGCATTCCAACTGGTCATTCAGGCACGGCTACAGTTGACCCTTGTTGGGTTACCATGCCGCCGTACAGGTACACTGCCTGTCAGCTACTTGAACTTTCCTATGCGTCACGCCTGAATAACGATGCATGGAAGACAGTGATTGAACTCGGCATTGTCACAAAGTTACCAACGGGACGCAGTTGCCGAGGTGGTGTTCAGAAACAGCGAATCATTCATCCAGTGATCAGACATCGGCCACCCACTCGACAAGCAATCCCAAGTAAACAAACGGGTGTTGATAGCGCGAATCTCGTTCAACTGATCGATCCGTCACTGCGCGTGACAGCTGTACAACAGCTACGCTCGAGCTGTTGAATGTTAGATCGCTGCGTAATAAGGCTGATTTTATCACATATGACGCATGCGAAAACGACATTGACATTTTGTGTCTGACAGAAACCTGGTTAACTGATAACGATGCGTTTTTGATGTCTGCTATTGTCCCTAACGGATACACGTTCCAACATCTCAAGCGAAACGATCGTCGCGGTGGAGGAATTGGGGTTCTGTTCAAAGCTTCCTTTCACCTTTCACTACCCAAAGAGTGGCACGCTGAATCTTTCGCATGTCTCGGAGTCATGCTACGTGGATCGAGCGTTGCAGCAGCCGTACGCATTTTTGTGGTGTACCGGCCACCATCATCTGGACGTAAATCTAAGCTGTTTCGTGTATTCTTAGAGGAATTCGGCGAATTACTGGAGCGTGTCTTCTTAAAAAACCAACTAATCGTACTTGGTAATTCCAACGTTCACTACGGAAATGATGACGACAAGGACGCATGCTGTCACATTGGACGACTGTATTTATATGGTGGGAGGCCACAATCGCAAATGTCTTAAATATGACCCAGCGTTGGACAAATGGACAACGCTGAATCGACGAAAACAAAGCCACGGCCACTCTATACTGATGGCAGGGGCTGTCTTTCTATGGATTAATCACCTGGCATTGAGCGATATGATCCCTGACAAAACACTTGGCCTTTCTGTAGCATAGCTCCAAATAAGGAGAAACTGGCACCTACTGCATGTTCAAAGTTGACCCTTATGGTGTGTGACGGTTTACACTTCTGGGTCTGACGTTGTGAACAGCCGCTTGTATTATACACATCACGAAGACTGTAACGAAAAAAGTTTAGTAGTTGATTAAGTTAATTGAAATTTGCATGGTACTAGTACAAGCATACCAATAGAGAATCCACACACGCATGTGATGTTAACTTCTGTTTGCACAATGTTGTAGAGTTTTCGTGAAATTCTACAATTTGTTTTGGAGAAAATCAACATGGCAGATGCTCCTTCTCAGCTATTACCAAAAATATGAATTTTGTTTAACCCACGCAGTCGATACTCCCGTCACTGACACGCCCCCGTGCTGCCTCTCACCAATAGTACTGTTGTAGTAATGGAATACCGCCATTTACCAGTTCAAATATAAAAATATTGCTAGAAAAAAATTATATTCCATCACTAGCACCTTTTCGTGTGACTTGAACCCGGAAATAAAACATGGCGACAGATCAGTGGATCCGTCTTTTCAAAACCCATGGCACTTAATTGATTGATCCATATGACATGAACCCGGAAGTGAGCATTGATCTGTCCCGGTGCGACATGAATCAACCAGTCACATCACAATTTTCGTCGAGTTCACGAAGGCGCCATAGTCAGTTAAGCAAGACCAAGCCTTGTTAGATATGATAATCTTGTCCCAGAGTCCGCTACATGGTAGGTGCGACATGGGGTATGAGGCGTCAGAACATTGCTGTCTGAACCCAGTGTCTGCTACGTGGTAAGCGCGACACAGGGTATGTTGTGCACCCATTTTGATATTGACTCTGACACAATCGTAAAATTAGGAGCATCATTATTTGTTTTATAATAGGCGACCATGTTAACGTTTTTTAATTGTGTAAACAAATAACCATCCAGATTTGATCACAAAGCCATAAGTTGTTGTATGTCAAATCATTGATTTATTTCGAGAAAATCAACATACGAGGTGCTCCCTCTCAAATGTTGGCAAAAAGAGGTGTCAGGGTACAGCACATCATTGAAAGGGGTATCTTCTCAAAATCAATGGCACTTGATTCGTATGCCATGGACCCGGAAGTGAAACAATGATCTTCGACCTGAATAAACCAGGTCAGCGGTGCCGTCTGCCGGTACCAGTTACACCAAACGTGTTCAGAAAGACTCTGTTCGCCGAGTTTACGCAGGCGCCATAGTCAGTTAAACGACACCAACCATTTAATTAGTGAGTCATAGTACACAGACGGAATACAACTAACTCGGCACGAACAATTATTTTGCATGTTGCATGTTAACTTAACAATAAATATATTTATTATTTTGCATGTTGCATGTTAACTTAATAATAAATAGTTATGATATTGGCATATTTGTAAAGTTTAAGAAAGTTTTTTATTCTGTTAGTCATGACATATTGGCCACAAAAATATATTATTGTGGCATTCGGGTGGGGGTAGCACTTATCTGTGTGGAGTAGTGCCTGTGGCAGGTAGCCCCTCACCTTTGATGTATTATGGTGATTACCAGTTTGATTGGTTGTTTGCATACAATGTTTTATAGGGTATACCAATAACTGGTGATAATCGACTTGTATGTATAATGATTATGCTTACTGGTGTACTTGTGATGCATACAACCTGGCTTTAAAATATGCCCTTCACCAACCTTTACTTATGTATCCGCCTCACTTATTACTACATCAAACGAGCTGCGGCCACACTTGAAACTAGACCAGCTCTCTCTACGCATCCGACACCACAGGAAACATAAATATATTATTCGTGGTGTTGCACATATATGGATGTTAAGTTACTTAGCACATATTAGTCAGTATGGCAGTTGTGATTAATTACTTACAGTATATTTTAGTGTTCCATAACGTTCTATCTTGGAACCGAAGTTGTCTATTTTATACATCAATTATATTAAAATGTATTTGATTACAGATCATGCAAACATGTTCTACTGTGATAGTAATATATATATATATATATATATATATATATATATATATATATATATATATATATATATGTCTAACATATATAACATAATATAACATACATCATGTACTGTATTGAAATATGGGGCAACACATATGCAACTAATGTAAATTGTTTAGTCTTGTTACAGAAAAGGTTGTTTGATTACTATGTGTTGGTTGGACCACATCTCAGCTATTTTGTATTCTTCATATTCTCAAAGTGCCAGATATTGTTGAATTGAAAACTGTTGTTATTATGTACAAGGCATATAATAGTTCATTACCAATGAATTTACAAAAGCTTTTCATTCTGTATGACTCTATTTACCTGACCAGGCATTGTTCCATCCAAAATGTGCAAGTACCAATCGCAAAAGTGTGTGTATATCGGTTAAAGGTGTAAAGCGATGGAATTGTTGATTACTTTGCTCTGCCCCCAAAATATACACATTACTACTACCATAATCAACGCATTCTGTTGTCAAATATAGGATCCAACCATATTACTAACACATTGAACTGTGCGTGCGTGAGTGCGTGCGTGCGTGTGTGTGTGTATGTCTGTGTGTGTGTGTGTGTGTGTTTGTGTGTGTGTGTGTGTGTGTGTGTGTGTGTGTGTGTGTCTGTGTATGTGTGTGGGTGTGTGTGTGTGTGTGTGTGTGTGTGTGTGTGTGTGTGTGTGTGTGTGTCTGTGTGTGTGTGTGTGTGTGTGTGTGTGTGTGTGTGTGTGTGTGTCTGTACGTACGTACGTACGTACGTGCGTGTTTGTGTTACATTACTCATTACTTAGTGTGAATACAGCTGTGATGTGTGCAGTGACGCATTTGTCAGTTCAATTGGCAGTATTATACGTTATCTCATCAGGCAGATAAGGGATGATCTCAAAACATGGATGTTCGACGCTACACAAAGTTGAGTTTTTTGGGAGAGGAAGCTACCAACTGTTTCGTTTATGTTGATGTAATTTCTCAAAACTTCGTTTATTTTCTGATCACAGTTCACAAAGGTGCTGACTTGGAGCGCTGTTGTGCATTATGGTGGATGACGTATCAATTGGGGAATACGAAGTTGCTGAAGTAGTACACAGGTCGATGTGATTCATAGTTTCATGTAGCTGAGGACTAGGTCAGACGTTAAATAATATCGGTTTCGTGTAGTGGCAGATATCGATATGTTGGTATTCGCTAAGATATTCTGAATCTAAAGGCTCCTACACTTGTTGGTGTATTGTGATAGTTATTTGTTTTGCACGCACCCAAACACACACGCACGCACCCAAACACACACGCTCGCACACACGCACACACGCACGCACACACGCATTCTTACTGCTTTTCTCAATGTTGACCACTTATTGTTTCGCCAACAACTTTACACCCGGTTCATTACATTTTGATCAATCTTTTAAATTTAATTATCTAAAACTGGCTGGAGAAGATATATTGGTTGACTTATGCTCCAATGAGTGCGAACAGAATTGAATGAATGAGTGATTTGCTCGGATTTGCTCATTAACAGTCATGCCCTTCATCAGGGGGTTTCTGGGGGAAACAAACAGAGCTGGTAAACAACGACACATTTCACTAGCAACTCATATTCACACGGTGCCTGTATAAGGAGAGTTGAGGATACTACATTTATGTACATGCTTTATGTTACCTGTGCGATATAAATGTTTTCTACACAGTCGGTGTTGGTCGTTATCCTTTTGGTTGAGATAATTTTGTTTAACTGTAAAAAAATAAGAAATTATCCCAGAAATCCCCGGCTGATTGTGTACGCTCGAACCCACCTTTACAAAACCACGAGGGCGGACCTGATAGTTGCGTAGTTTGAATAATAATGCATCATTACATCTATGATAGACGGAAACAACACTGCCATTCCTGGTATTAGGGCTAAATTGAGGCCATGAGGGTCTTCTGATATGATTTGTAACACTAACAAATCATTAATATGACCATACAGTGTATTTGATGCGTGTACATTTGTAGATGACGTTTGATTATTACTGTGTATTTAAAACTTGTAGCAGTATGTTCTTTATGTTCCAAGTAAATGTGTTATTCCTTATATTGTATTTGTTGCATATTCATTTGCCGTGTTCGGGAAATCCAAACATGATAATGGCAAAAAGCCCGTTTACATAAATTGACAAGGAAGTGTATCTACAATTCAGTCACAGCTCGTCTCCAAAAGGAATGGAATGGATGAAAGATCTAGTTATCAACGTTAGGCGCTGCTTCACATATAAACGTGTTATTCGCTAGGGGTCACTGTATGTCCCATGCCACACTTCTGTCGTGCTGTTGTCAAGCGTCATGCTCGAGTCGTACAATTTGCCTTATCAGTTCCATGTAATAGGCAATACAGTAACATACAACGTAGACTAATAGACAGGTATCTCATTTAGATGGAACTTTAGTTTCGTTTTATTTTACGAAGTGTTTCCGTAGCTATGCGTACGCAAGTGAAAAACATGTTTGTTAATTATGCTGTTGTGACTGGAGTTGTTGGGGTTAAGTTAGCTAAGGCTATGGTTAGGCAATCCCAGAAAGGGGCGTAAACCAACAAAAGTATTCTCCTTGAAGTAACAGTGTAGTCCTGGATGCCGGCTACGTATGTACACAGTCCTTCATTTTATCGAGCCTATTGTCTTCGGACAATAAACGCAGTAAAAATAACTGATTGCGTAGCTGTAATATCGGTGTTATAAAATCAGGTTCAGTGTACTACGGTTAAGCCTATGCATCTAACATAAACATAAAAAACTTATTTGAGTCACACAGGTGACCAGCAATCAAAATACCAATCATACGGACATGATAACTTGTTGTCACATCAACATCCATATTTGCCTTAATTGGTACTTGATGCTGCAAGTCGACATTTTGGAACTGACTTGGAACAATCGTAGACAAGACACGTGGCTTTGTGAACGATCGTGCGTAATTCTTCGCTTCTATTACTTACGAGTGGTAATTATATTTGTAGAAAGGGTAATAGCAAGGTTAATTTCGAGAAATTATAGTCTTACGTCTCTTTACTGTGGTTGTAGACATATTAATGAAATAACCTGCAATCAGCAGGAGGCGATGCTTTACTGGTAAACGTGTAATACGCTAGGCGTCACTACATGTCCCATGTCACACTTCAGTGATTTTGCTGGTGTCAAACGGGAAGTTATATCCTAGTCGAAGTTGTCGTATATCCATAGCCATGGGTAAGTGTTATTCTCTAATTTAGTTGTTATCTTATCCGCTATGATGTTGAGAGTTTAATGATTAGGTTGTTTTTGCCGTCATACACAGCACATTATGGTAAAACGGAAACTAACAGTTTGAACATTGCTTTCGTTTTATTTAGCCTTTTGTACTAGTCATAGTCGCATGACTGTGTGACTGCTATATGGCTGCTCAGTGGCGTTTTATCTAGCCTCTTGTACTAGTCATAGTCGCATGACTGTGTGACTGCTATATGGCTGCTCAGTGGTCAAGTCCAATGTGTTCCAGTTAAGCCACATTCAGAGTGTTACAGTCACACAAGAGCTATAACCCATTAGCACTCAAGTAGTTCTTAAGTCTATAACCGACAATACTGTATTCGGGTGGATCCCTGTAGTACGTGGGCGGCCTAGTCATGTTTCACAAAAGTAATTAGCGATACCTGTAGGTCCATCTAGCGAACACTGCAAACACTAAATTCGCTACACGTACAGGCGATAATTATTGATATTCGAGATACTTCTTTTCATGGATCTCTGATTCACAATGTTATAATTTCTTAGTTGACTTTCAATTTTCTTGCGTTAAACATGTTTTCTGAACATAGTGTTTTAATTACAATACACACAGCAACATAAATGTCAGCAATATGTAGGTATTTAAATATTCAAAGTTCAAATAATACTAATAGGTTATACACGTTTGACATTCTAACATAGAACCAAATTTGGTATTAGTTTGGCTAACCGATGGTCGGTGTAGCAATGTTGGACAAATGTACGCTGAATACTGGTCATCCTCCAGCCAGTAGGCCACAGCAAACTGCTGTTATCAACCCTTTTCTTTCATCAACCCTAAGTTGACATGTTTGTTGGTTGGTCAACACATTTTACAGTTGGACAGCGTCAAAAGTGGTCTGCGAGAATATTGTGTTGCTGCAGGTGGGGCCGGCCAACTGTATATTTGCAATGTGTATTGTTTCATTCGGTGTATTACGTGTGACTAAGCTATGCCAAAAGGGCATCTGCAGAGACCCGTAACGTTCTAGGACGCGGTCCTGTCGTGTTCCCGGAGATTTCACATTTGTTCAAGAAATATGTTTATCTTCAAGCGGTGACACACCAGTTTCTGTCCGATAGTCTGTCAAATTTCGAAAAAATTACTGGAGGTTTTTAAAGTTTTAATCCTAAATAATAAGGCCAACCTTATTTCAGCGGTGTATCTAGCAGTGTAACAGTAATATAATTAATAATAATTAATAACGCTTACATTTCTATCACTATTAACTGACTTGAATATTACGGAGAATTGTTAAAATCGCCGCGTAAGTTGTCATGGCTCTTTACATAATAATTAACAAATTAACGGTTTTGACACATTGTGCACATGCTCTATTTATATTATTTACACCTTAGTGTGTTCGGGCCACTTAGCATTTAGAAAAAGAAAGTTGGCACAATTCGCACAGTACTCAACATTCCACGAACCTAACCGGAAGGGCTACCGGCACACCTCCCGTACCCTCGGGTACCCTCCCCAGCGGCGCGCGCTTCCACGACGTGAGTCGAACGTCACTCAAACATTACAGTATTCCTTGTAGCTTTTCTCAAGAGTAATTCCATTGTTTTACACTTGTCATGTGAACTAGTTAACCCCAGGTATGTGCGTCAGCCCAAAACAGTATACAGCTGTCAGTCTGTTTGGCACCTTCAAGCGAGGACACTTAAGCACTTAGCACAAGTTTTACCTTTTTATTATTTTATTCTCAACCTAATTTAGTCACATTTTATCAGGGGTTTTAGCATGATTTTTAAACAGTACATTCACAATGTACACAGCCAACACACGTTGTATATAGTCACCACAGTGCGACAATGCCCCAGAGTGAGATATGCACTTATGAGGAAAAAGAATAGTAATTCAAGAGTAATTCAATTGTTTTACACTTCCCATGTGAACTTGTTAATCCCTGATATATGCCTCAGCTCAGTATATAACAACAACAGTATAACATATAACAACAGTATACAACTGTCAGTCAGTAGAATAGAGCTATGTATTGGTTGCGCTTGAAGACGCACTGTATAAAACTGGGTTACGCGAATACTTCGGCACCCAATGTAACCGGACTTACCCCGATATAATAGATGTGACAACTTGTCACAATCCAGAATAATTATTTTGTGACGTGAGGAGTAGTTTTGAATTGATAAATGAATTGATTACCGCTACATAATTAACACATTCCTTCGGTTTATCTAGCCTATTGCCTTAGGATTATTGACATAGTAAAGTTGGTTAATGGCTGTGTTGCTGTAATATCGGTGCTCCAAAATAAAACTCAGTGTGTTATGGTTAAGTCTGTGCAACCAACATTAACATATAAAACTCATTACAGTCACACATGTGATTAGCACACAAGTCGTTTTGGCCGTTGACAGCCGGCGATGCTGCATTCTCAGTTGCAGGCCGACGTATGGTTAAGCACAAACAGAGATACATATAAAGATACACGTATGTCTGCCTGACCATCAATGGATACACTAAAGATATACCATAGTGAATAATGGGTATTTCGGATACCAGATACCTCCTTTTACTGTTTTCTGTTTTGCAACTTTATGATTGGTTTAGTTGGCAACGAAATACATTTCCTGGTTTCAAAACTTTTTCCGCCATTATGTGATTAGTTAACCCAATTTAATTAACTGTCAAATAAACACAAATTGTAACAGTAATATGTAAGAAGTGAAAACCAGAACAGTTACATAGACAATGCCAGTGACATGTCGTGAGTTATGATGCTTTTACAAAACTACCAAAATACCCAACCTACGGACGGGACAATTAGGTAGTTATCACAGAAACATCCACGTATGCCTTGGCACTTGGTGCAGCCAGTCAACATTTTGAAACTGACTTGGGACACTCGTACACAGGACACATGACGTTGCAAAATATCGTTCGTAATTGTTCGCACAGCGATGCGAACAATTGTATGTATTATCTACGAGGGGTAACTACATTCGTAGATAGAGTAAAAGTAAGGTTAATTTCGAAAAATAATAGTGCTATGACTTCCTGGGGCCGTAGACACACACACACGCACACGCACACGCACACGCACACGCACACGCACACGCACACGCACACGCACACGCACACGCACACGCACACGCACACGCACACGCACACACACATCCCATTCTACCTTTGTTTGTATGTTACATTTTACTTTATTTGTGTACAAGTTCTACATGTTTTTGTTGTAGCATCAACCACTGTGAAAATCGAGGAGTTTGTTGACAAGGCATACCAGAATGCTTTCATGAAGGGAATGCATAACCTGCGCCAGAACGAAGAGTATACTGATGTGAAGTTACAGTCGGGTGATGTTCAAATCCGGTGTCATCGAAACGTTCTGGCAGTCGCAAGTGATTACTTCAAAGCAATGTTCAGGTGTGGTCTTGAAGAAAGCACGTCAGCCACAGTCCAGCTGACAATGGAACCGGAGATACTGAGCACTATCGTCGACTATATGTACACCGGTGAGATTGAGCTGACTGTCGACAACGTGGAGAACTTGTTCAAGGCAGGCGACATCCTACAGCTGGATAACCTCAAGGTGGCCTGCGAGAATGTCATGTTAAAGCAGATCGAGTCGGCGAACTGTGTCGGATTCTCTAAATTTGCCACGTTGTATCGACTGGACAAGCTGCAGCAGAAAGCCAGTGGAGTGATACAGTCCGAGTTTAAAATTGTCGCACTTAAAGAGGAATTCAAAGAGTTGTCCAGCAAAGAACTAATCGATTTCATCAAAGATGATGACGTCAATGTTGAAGACGAGGACATTGTCTTCGATGCCGTGCTAGGTTGGGTTCGACATGACCTTGACAACAGAAAGTTGTCCTTTCAGACGATTATTGAACACGTCCGCCTGCCATATTGTACAAGCAACTACCTGCGGCACATTAAGGACACATATGACTTGTTTACACCCATGTGCTATGAATATCTAATCGAAGCATTGTCGTTCCAGGCTGACACTGTGCACCAACATCAGATAGCAAGTTGCCGCACAGTGCCACGCACCAACTTCCGAATGAAGTCTTGTCTCGTGTTAGTTGGTGGGATGGCTTGTTTGGAGGGCGAAAACAAACAATTTGAGCACAACAGCTGCCAGTACTACAAGGAAGACACATCTAGTTGGGAGTCACTGACGGAGCTGCCACAGTCGGTCGGTAGGTTTTACCACGTATGTCGCGTCAACAGAGGCCTACTGTTGACAGGGGGCAGCACGGGAGGCGCGTTGAACCAATGCTGGCACTTTGGTATGTCCATAAAGAAGTGGGAGGCGATGCCACCACTTATCACCGCACGGTGCTACCACCGCAGTGTCTCTCTGGACGACTGCGTCTACGTGGTGGGAGGGAAGGGTGTTAACAACACAGTGCTCGCATCTGTTGAGTGTCTGAATGCTGAGAGGAAAGAGTGGATGTCCCTGCCCGAGATGCCACAGGCGGTGTTTGCCCCCGCGGTTGTCACGTACAACAACAAGATCTTTGTTTTTGGTGGCCGAGATGCCCAGAACAAGAACCTGTATTGCACACAGGAGTTTGATACGACACAGGGCCAGTGGAGCACTCTGTCATATATGCCTGAAGTGTGCGGCTTAGGTGCTGAAGTGTGCGGCTTAGGTGCTGCTGTCACACTGAACGACTGTATTTATGTGGTGGGAGGCTTCCGACGCACATGTTTGAAATATGACCCGACGTCGGATAATTGGACAAAGCTGAGTCAGCCACGCCAGAGCCACGGCAATGCCCCAGCAGTCGTGTGGCGCGGCTCTATACTGGTGGCAGGGGGTGGAGGTGCCAAGCCAGAATCATCGGTCATTGAACAGTACAATCCTCTCACAGATACTTGGCTGGAATGGAAAACAACACTAGATATGAATAGGTTGAGTCATTGTATGTTCAACGTTGACCTCTCGGTAGTGTGTGACCTACTATGTGTTTGAACTGCAACTTGCATCATACACCTCACACAGTGTTGTTTGAATCAATGATTGTAGATATATTATAATATAATAATATATAATATAATAATATATAACAATTGGTCATTGTATATGATGATGAAGTAGTTTGTGATTGAAGATTTCTCGATGCTGGGGATATTATGAATGACCCATGTGGACGTTTGACGATTACGTAATTCAGAAGAGTAGGCGTTCGTAGTTGCGTACAAGTGTATGCAACGCTATGCGTCAAACATCCACATAAGTTCCTTCATACGGGACGAACGCTTCGTCCAAACAACTTGACTGAACTGCATGACATGAACTTATGTATGAGTGGAATTAATGGTGCACCCTGGTTTCAAAAGTATACCTGCCTGTTAGTCCCTGCATTGAACAAAGACAATTATTGATGAATACATAATAATTGGAGATTAATGCAAGGTGCGCTGTGCAGTTTGTATTCTACATGACATTAATAACATTTTGTAAACGTATAATACCTTTCTGAAATGGCTTGCACGAGTACATTTGTAGCTGCATATTAATTTAGCTACATGTACGTTCTGTCTTAAATTAAGTTTTTCGTATTATATAATAACATTTCCGTTGTGGCTGCCTAGTACCTTGACGTTATTATATGAATATTGAATTAAAGTACTTGATAATACATTACACTTGATCATGGTGTGGACATCATTAGGATAATGTCTGTGTCCATCAAGTTATCATGATTATTTGATGTTGTGCACGGTTTTTTAATCGGGGTATCCCCAACTCAAATTTGATATGTACTTTGCCTATTTTGTGATCAGGACAAGTGCAACGATTTGATTAATGACATAACGTAAACATTATTTATTTTTTAATCGGGGTATCCGCAACTCATATTTAAAATATACTTTGTCTATTCTGTGATCAGGACAAGTGTAACAATTCGCTTAATGACATAATGTAAACATTATTTTTTTAACTACAGTCTTGAAGAACGCGTGTATGTAAACATTGTAATCGCATAATAATGGATGTGCATAACATCGGTCAAAATAAACACATATTGTACTGCACTGTATTGTATTATTATGGCAATGCTGAACTGATATTGGGACATAATTGGACAAAGCTGAGTCAGTAATTTAATTGGATAAACCATGTTCAGTACATCGGCTGGACACTGCACCTGACTACATACAGAAGTAGATATGTGAACGAATAGTCTTCGCGCTGTCATTGTAGTGTGGCTGAGAAGAGCCAGGGCGAAGTGTATAGCGCTTTGAACAGTCCTGCGGACTGGATACCGCGATATATAAGAGCGTACATTTTTACCCGTGGACACCATTGTACAAATATTGGCATCAAACAGAATATGACGCGTTCGACATCCCTGCGTTGCACCAACATCAGCATTATATTGGCTAGACCAGCTACAACATGCCCACTTCGGACCATTACAGGCATGTATTTTATTAAATCACTCTCGGCATATTTATGTCAAGACAACGGAGGTGTTAAATTGAATAACCGTTGTTCAGTATACCAAAGTTTTACCAATATTGGCATTGTGTCAGCAAATGAGCTTTCAACAATGAGCCAATTTTTGCTTTGCATCGGTCATATATGGCCGCCATGCCAACAGTGGCACTGAATAAGCTAATGCACGGTAGGCATACCTGCATTGTAAAAATCCTGACATTACGTTGGCTAAGCCGTGGTCAGTTGGCTAGTATTGGTCAAATGTTATGTTTTGTCTATGCCACAGTCAGTATAACAATATCAAGCCAATGTTGGCATAATGTCAACTAACCCTTGGTTGGCAGGTCAACATCAGGTATTTGTAGGCAAGGTATCTACTAACCTATGCTCGGCTAGGTAATGTTACGTCTATGCTGGTGTTAGATCGGACAACCGGTGGTCGGAAGGCATGCCAACGTTGGATCAATGTCAGCATTGAGTCTGAAAAACAACGGTTAATTGAAGGATAATCCAACATTGGGCCAATGTTAACAATGGATCCGGTCATACACAATCGGCATGCCAGCATCGGACCAACGTTACGTTGTGTTGCCTAACCCACGTTCGGTGTAGCACTGTTGGATATATATTGGAGAGACGTTTTCTAACCTACGGCCCACATATTCCGTTTGGTGAAGAATGCTGACGTTGCTAACATTTTGCTTGTGTCGGTCCGACGTTGTCATGTTTGCTGTCGCGTTCTCGGGGATTTCCCATTTGTTCATAGAAACGTGTTTTTTCTCATTCGTAGGCCCGCAAGTATTACTGGATATTTATGTGCTTATCCATCCTGTATTATATGTCCCACCTTATCTCAACGCTGAAATATAATAGTGTAACTGTAATGTAATAATTAAATACCATTGACAAACTGTATCAATATCAAATGAGTTAAATTAGAAAGATAATTGTGATTTCCACTGCTAACCTGGGAACTTGCTTCCAATATTCGAGAGTTCCGACGACTGTGATATGTGCATTTAGTGGTATCGAAATACGCCTAACCAGGTCCTTGTTCGACATATTCTCTTTTGTGACGGCTGAGGTCAACATGTTCCCATAAAAGGTGCGCACGTACACACACACAGTCAATAGTCCATAATGCCGATATTTTATAAGTAAATAATAAATATATCCGCACTTGCTAGTGTCAGACCAGTGGTGGCGTTACATCGACTAACCACTGGTTGGCATACATACCAACATCGGATCCACTGTGACATAGTTCCTGTACTACCATGGTCCGTACATCGGACAGTACAGACATTGGATCACGTCACACAAGTTTGACATGCTAACATAGTACTGACGTTGGTATTAGATTGGCTAACCGATGGTTAAATACATGTTTAAACAAATTAACCGTTTTGACAAATTGTATACATATATTACTTACACCTCAAGTGTTCAGTCCACTCAACATTCGCACATAAAGTTGGCATAATTCGCACAGTACTCAACACTACACGAACCTAACCAGGAGGGCTACCGGCACCCCTCCCGTACCCTCCCGTACCCTCCCGTTCCCTCACCAGCGGGGCGCGGTTTCACGACGTGCGTCGCGCATCACTGAAGCACTACAGTATTATTTGTATCCTTTCTCCAGAGTAATTCAGTTGTTTTACACGTGCAATGTGAACTAGTTAATCCCTGGTATGTGCCGCATCTCAAAAAACATACATCTGTCAGTCAGTAGAATGGAACTACGTATTTTTTTGTATGCTGAATTACACGCACACTTTGGCCCCCAATAAAATCGTACTTCCCCAGGTACAGAGGTGACAAGTAGCACACAAAGACAAGGATCTACCACTATTCCTGCTATGAGGGAGGAAGTTGAAGATCTGGCGCTGTCTGTCTTAATAAGTTCCATTGCATGAAAACCAACTATTTTTCTAATTAGTTGGTTTCTTATGTGATATAATTTTTTTTTATAATAGGCAACATAGCAAGATACACCGTTAGCTAATAACCAGGTCTCACATTATATAGAACGAACTTTACTTGGTTTTATTTACGACATGGTTCCGTAGACCTGTGGACTTGCCTCAGTTCACTTTGAAAAAATGTGTCTCTGCCAACTTGTTATTCACCATCCTGAAAACTTACGTTGTGATTTGAAGAGTAGTTAGGGTTGGAGTTGGGTTAATTAGGGTTAGGATTAGGTAATCCGGTAAATGGATGTTTTGGAATAAATCACTATGTAGATAGACGAAGGATTACCAACATATAATATCTACTTAGATTTTCAGGAAGCTTTCGACAAAGTGCCACATCAAAGATTACTATTTAAATTAAAAGCCATGGTATCGGGAAAGCATAATCGACTGGATAGAAAAATGGCTGACGCATAGAAAATAGCGTGTTGTAGTTGCCTATTGTGATTTGCGCCTAGCTGGCTACGTGCAGATAGTTCTAGACAATTTGCCTTATTTTTATATGTTTTTTTGTTCTATCACACCCAGTTTTATTGTATACTTTCGTCAACATATCTGGAATACACCAAGAAGTCGCATCCTGCAAAACTCCGTTGAATGTGTGTGTTTTACTGACTTTAAAAAACGTTCTTTGTTGCACTGTGGGTTCAGTCACCTGACCACACATGAACATTCCAGCTGGTCATTCAGGCACGGCCACAGTTGACCCATGTTGCGTAACCATGCCGCCGTACAGGTACACAATTTCAGCTTCTTGAACTTTCCTATGCGTCACGCCTGAATAACGATGCATCGACGACATCGATTGAACTCGGCATTGCAGCAAAGTTACCAACGAGACGCGGCTGCCGAGGTGGTGTTCGGAAACAACGAACCATTCAACCAGTGATTGGACATCGGCCACCCACTCGCCAAGCAATTCCAAGTAAACAAACGGTGTTGACAGGGCGAATCTCGTTCAGCTGATCGCCCATGTCAGTGCGCTTGACCGCTGTACTATAGCTACGCTTTGGTTTGTTGAATGTTATATCGCTGCGTTCTAAGGCCGATTTTATCACAGATGACGCATGCGAAAACGACATTGACATTCAGTGTCTGACAGAAACCTGGTTAACTGATAACGATGCGTCTTTGATATTTGCTGTAGTACGCATTTTGTTTTGTGTACTGGCCGGCCACCATCATCCTGATGCAAATCTAAGCCGTTTCGCGTATTCGTAGAGGAATTACTCGAGCGTGTCTTCGTAAAAACATGACTCATCATACCTGGTGATTTCAACATTCACTACGGAAATGATGACGACTAGGACGCACGTGATTTAGCTGCAATTCTCATCGACATTAATCTGCAATAACACGTGACATCGCCAACGCACTGCCGAGGTAACACGTTCAAGCAAAGCATCACTTCGGCGAAATATGTAGGGTAAATCATAAGCCCGTAATAGCAAAGTGATGTAAAGCATCACAAACCACCTGATGGTCCACTTCAATAAACCTTTGTTTGAAAAGTGATGATGGTCCTGGTGCATTGGCTGATTGTTTCGTCACGCACTTCACTGACAAGATCACTGATATCCGTGTACATCTGGCTCTGGTTTTGTATTTTATGACACAATGTCAATGGTGGCGCAGATACGGCTTGTCTGCCAGGTGACATACTGCCAAATTCGCGGCATCGCAACGATCAGGAAATGCCTGTCCACCACTGCTTGTAAAACCATAATTCATGCTTTAGTCGTGTCGCGCTTGAACTACGGCAACACTATGCTTTACGGACGGCCCGAGACGCAGCTGAGGAAACTGCAGATGGTTCAAAACTCCGCGGCACAGTTGATTACTGGAACTCGCAGACGAGATCACATAACCCCAGTTTTATTCAGTCTACATTGATTGCCTGTTCGTCAGTGCATCGAATTCAAGCTTCTTTTAGTTAGATCCTTTTTCACCAACATGAGATCGTCAGTTGCCGCATTGTACCACGCACCAACTTCCGAAAGAAGTCGTGTCTCCTTGTGGTCGGTGGCTTGACATTGGAGGGCCAAAACAACGTAGACGTTGAGCAAAACCAATGCCAGTACCATAAGGTAGACATAAATTGTTGGGAGTCGCAAACGATGCTACCGCAGTTGTCCGGCAGGCTATACAGTGTGTGTCGTGTGGCCAGAGACTATACAGCGCGTGTCGTGTGGCCAGAGGCATGGTGCTGACAGGCGGGGTGAATTGGGTTGCGATGGACAAATGCTGGCTGTATGACTTTGCCGCAAAGAAATGGGAAGTGATGCCAAACCTTACCACGGCTCGATATAACCACCGCAGTGTCTCGCTGGGCGACTCTGTCTATGTGCTGGGAGGACAGGGTGTTAATAAAAAAGAGTTGACATCTGTTGAGTGTCTGACCCTGACCCTTAACCTTAACCAGCGACAGTGGTTGTCCATGCCAGCAATGCCACACGCGGCGAATTCACCTGCGGTTGGCAAATACAAGAACAAGATCTTTGTGTTTGGTGGCATTGGTGCGCAGAACAAGGCATTGTGTTGCACACAGGTGTATGATACGACACGGGGCCAGTGGAGCACTCTGTCAGACACGCCTGAAGTGCGTAGCTACGGTGCTGCTGTCACACTGAACGATTGTATCTATGTGGTGGGAGGCCACAATCGCACATGTCTGAAATATGATCCGGCGTTGGACGATTGGACCCAGCTGAATCGACCAAGCCAAGACCACGGCAATGTCCCAGCAGTCGTGTGGCGCGGCTCTATACTGGTGGCAGGGGCTGGAGGTGCCAAGCCAGAATCATATGTAATTGAACAATACAATCCTCTCACAAACACTTGGTTAGAATGGTCAACGACCTTAGACGTGAAAAGGGAATGCCATTGTTTGTTCAATGTCGACCTGTGAGCAATTGTGTGACATGCTTGAAGTGTTTGTATTACGGTCATCACAAAGAGTTGTTTATCATTGATTGTAGTTATATTACAATTATGGCATAACGACTGAGGCATTGCGTTTGATGATAACGCAGTTTGTGACACTCTGTTTGTATGCCTGTCTGTTCCCTCATATCTCCACAAATTTTATTTGTATGAGGTTGACATTTCGTATTCTTGAACAGGGGTCTGTGGGTATGGTTCGTACATTAAACAAACTTCAAAATCCCCCGGGGGCTGGGGATATTACGAATGAACCCATGTGGGCGTTTTGTCTTAGAAAACGTAACTCAGAACAATAGGAGTGCGTTGTTACGTATAATTGTTAGTAGCGCCATGCGTATATTCTATGATTGTTCCAAATCACGTGATCTATAACAAACGTCCGCATAAGTGGGTGGGTGGGTGGGTGGGTGGGTGGGTGGGGGTGTGGGTGTGTATGCACGGATATGACAGAGACGGTTGAGTTTGTTGAAGTCTATTAGTTATGCTACCGCGAGCCTATTCCAAAGCATATCGCTCAATCATTGGTAAACACTGACCACAGAACAACATTTTGACTGTTTTCTTCACGTGTCTGATCCGTTTCATTGATAATATTTCCAGTCTTGTTTGATGTTGGCTGGAAATGGAAAAATGCGTAGTCTTTCTGTTGTATTTGTTTCAGTAAAATTTCGTTATTTCCCACGGAACTCGTTATGCTCCCGGGCGTAACAGGACTGACACCAGAAGCGGACACGGCAAATGCATAATTAAAATATAGAACAATAGAAAGGGTAGCGAGCACTGCTGGAAGTATTTTCCTGTCGTAGACAAATACATAAATCATAAACACTCTTTACCTTTAAAATATTTATCTAAACATGTGGTCGGATTTCCTCATTTTATACGTTCTACGGAGAATGACCGATGAATGAAAATAATGCGAACATTTAATATATATATAATGTTATTACGTTTTATAAGACGTATACATATCCGTGTCATACACTTGAAAACAGGGAACATTATTTGCGATAACTGACCTAAAATAGTTATTTCAAAAGACAACTCTCATCAATAATGTGCGTGGGCGATAATGAGGAATGGGCACGTAGGCGAATAATAAAATAATGCGTTAATCATCCGGTTATTTTTAAACTGACATACTACATTTCACAAATAATATGTTGTTTCAATATGGTTAATATTTCTAACGAATACTGAGTATTTTGCAATTAGACTTTGCTTACGAAAACATGTGCGCTTGTTTTTTTCAAGTTCAACTTACGAAAACTAATGGCGACAATTTGTTTCCCTAGTTATTAATAAGTCAATATATAATCACGCATCAGTATATAAGAAACATGATCAACTCACAGAATGCAGCAATTACACGAGAGCCATAAAACTTTCCAAATAAGCGACGGTTAATATATAACCATCTGCTGCGCATGACCCGAACCTGGCAACCTACTCTCACCTCTGGTCTCGAGTCGTAACCCACTGGCACAACCATGAGTAAGTATTGTTTTCCAAATTAGTTGTTACTTTATCCGGTATTATTTTGAGAGTTTAGTGACAAGGTAGCTTTTAGCAATAGTCATGTAACACAGTCAATATACAACGTAGACTATAGTCATTTAGATAATATTATATTCTTAGGTACTTGGTTGTATAGTTACTTTCGTTTTATTTTACAAAGTCGCTCAGTAGCGTGCGGACTTGCCGCAGTTCACGCGTGAAAACATGGTTGTTCCAACGGATTGGTTACCACCCCAATAATATTACTGTTATGATTGAAAGAGTTTTTTTAACAAGATTTGCCATCCATGCCAAAGGCCCAGATGGCAAGTGGACAAGGAAGCCATTGGCTTATCGAGAGTCCAACAATGTTCATCTACTTATAACCCGCCCTCCTGAGATATGTGTCAACCTTGTTTTTAAACATATTCACGCTGCTAACAGTTACACAAAAAAATTGTTGGGGTTAAAGGGAATAAAACAACGCCTGCTTGAAATCATATTATAATATTATTATATATTACAATATATTTCCATTTCCACAACAAATAGCATTTAATTATAATTCAGTTAATTAATAATTCCAAATAATACCCTGTCCTACCGGCCTGTCTCGATTATGCATATTTTTCCGTGATTACCGGCAAGCTTCGATGTGACGTCACTGGTGACGTGGAAGCGCATCGAGATCGACTGCGACTGTCCATTCGTTCACCTATGTTTACAACCAAAGTATTTGTTTCCAAGCGAGCGCCAGAATGGTTTACTGTGTGGTATTCGGTTGTAATGCAAATCGTAGTAAGAATAGAGTAACATGTAGTTCGTTTAAGTTTCACACGCAGCCAATTTTGCTAACGAAATGGGTCGTTAAAATGACGCCTTGAAACTTCGAGCCGACGAGGCACAAACCTGTTTCGACGGCGACCCGGGACGCATGTTGGCGGGTTAGTGATATGGCGGCTGACGTGTCAATTGGAGAATACGAAGTTGCTGAAGTCGCACACGGGTCGATGGGATACAAAGTGTCGTGTAGCGGAGGACGGGGTCAGAGGGTAAATAACATCGGTTTCGTGTAGTAGCATATATCGATGTGTTGAGGTAATCGCTGAGACATTATGAATCTAAAGATGCCTACACTAGGTGGTGTATTGTGATCAGGTTTTTTACGGCCTTTCACACGGGCAATTTACCCGTATGAAAACCCTCCACGCCCGTGTGAAAACCCTCCATGCCCATGTGAAATTCAAAATTAGATAAAAAGCAATTGTGTTGTGTATATATGCGCGGTAATGCGCTTGATAAAAGTGAAAACATGTTTGCCCGTGGCCGTGTGAAATGCTTGTCCGTGGCCGTGTAAAATGTTAGCCCGTGGCCGTGTGAAATGTTTGCCCGTGGCCGTGTGAAATGTTTGTCCGTGGCCGTGTGAAATGTTTGTCGGTGGCCGTGTGAAATGTTTGCCCGTGGCCGTGTTAAATGTTTGCCCGTGGCCGTGTGAAATGCTGCACTGTCCATGTGAGCTGAACCTTATAAAAACCTGATTGTGATAGTTATTTTTGTCTGCGCGCATGTACGCACGCACACACATCCTTAGAACAAACCCTCTGTTCTCAGTGTTGACCATTCATTGTTTCGCCAATAATAACATTGCAGTTCATTATATTTTGGTCAATCTATTAAATTGTATTATTCGTCAAAAAACAAATTTATACAAAGGGAATATGATTGATACGCCGCACGACGGTCGCACTGGACACTGTAGGGGAAGGTGGGGCATGTCAGCACACTTAAGGTATAATAACCAATGAACTGTTTATGCCAGAAGGGTAACATTTCGCTTTGTTAACCTGTTTATTTAATAGTTTACTACTACCAATTATTAAAATTTAACTCAACGAAGAACAACATTATATGTTATCAATATGAACTGATCACTGGTGCACGGATAGAGGAACATACATAGCTTATTTCAGGAATTTTGTTACAAAGCAGAATACGAAATGTAATGATAAATTTGAGTGTGCAGTACATCATATAGCTTGTTATGTATATCCATGAGTATTATGTGGGGGACAAATGCGCCCATATAAATAATATAGACATAATCAACTGTAGTTTATACAGTACAATGGCCTAAATTTGGTGAGGTGGATGCGTGATATTGGTCTGTCTGAACTACAGCGCACGTGGAAAGCCATGCAATGAAGAAAACCAAGGACACAGAATAAAAACAACATTATACTTATACACTTCAAGATACATAAAAACTTAACCTACATAAACTGTCACGTTATTAGTTTATTTTCTGTCTTTAACACATCCCACGTCCCATCTATTTTTAGACGAACCTCCCACCTCCTCAACGCAGTTCAAAATATACCATCCCTGAGACGAATTCCACGTTTTATGGATACGTGTACATCGCACGGTAACACACACAAGACATTTAGGGCATCAAATCACAATTATTCACTGAAAATAATGGATATACACCGAGAGGTACCACTGATATGTGAATCAAATATGTTAGTGAATTAATCGTCATGCCTTCAAGTTCTGTAAATTACATACTGGGCCATCTCCGTACTCACCTGTGCGGAGATGCGCCAAACGACCGGCGGTGGAAGATTGTCAGTTATCGCGTACACGCGTTCTATGGCGGTAAAGTTTATTTGTGCAACGACAACACTAATGACACACATTAAAACATTTCATAGACACACCAATATGCATATATTATCGAGAGTGTGAATTACGTATCAATATATCAATAGAATTACATCATGAGATTCTGCCAAAAAAAACCTACATTTTAACTTTTCTCTATGTATGAGTTAGATGCTACCGTAGAACACAGTTTTGAAACCCAATGTGTGCGGACATGCCTAAGCGTGCGGACATGCCCCACCTTCCCCTATTAAGGTTGTGACCAACACCAGTTAATTATAGAGTACATAACAGCCATATTCGGAAGACAATTGGATGATTGTTTGGTTACACACACACCCACGCACGCACGCACGCACGCACGCACGCACGCACAAACACACACACACACACACACACACACACACACACACACACACACACATTTCAAATCAATTACAGTTCAGTTTGTTTACAAAGCTCGTCTGCAAAAGGAAAGGAATGGATGAAAGAGTTCGTAATCAACAGGAGGCGCTACTTCACTGATAAACGTGTCATACGCTAGGCGTCAGTACATGTCCTATGCCACACTTCTGTTGTCGTTGTCAAGCGTCATACTCGAGTCGTACAAGTTATCAGTTCCATCGCTATGGGTAAGTTTTATTCTCCAAATTTGTTGGTTTCTTATGTTATATAATCTTGAGAGTTTAGTGACGAGGTTGTTTGATATAATAAGCAATACATTGATCTAATAAGCAATACAGTAACATACAACGAACACTAATAGTGATGTCGCTTATTTACGTGGAATTTTACTTTCGTTTTACTTTACGAAGTGGTTCAGTAGCCGTGCGGACATGTCGCACCAAACGCGTCATAAAACATGGCTCCTCCAACTTGTTCGTTAATTATATTGTTATGACTGGAGGGGGTGGAGCGAAATTAATTAGGGTTAGGGTTAGCCAATCCAGGAAATAGGTGTACCGCAACAAAGTATTCTCTTTGAACTAACAGTGTAGAATGACCATTTGCGCTGCAACAGGTTGCAACGACACGAATTATCTTAGTCCTAGATGCCGGCTATGTATATACGACGTCCTTCATTTTGTCTAGCCTGTTGCCTTATGACACGAGACACAGTAAGAATCTATGACGGTGTTGCTTATTATAGTCGGAACTCATTATAGTCACACTGTGATTAGCACTTTCACAGCCGGCCATGTTGTATACGCCATTGCCTGCCAACGCGTGGTTAACCACAAACAGAGATACATGTAGGTCCGCCTGGCGATAAAGAAATAGACTAAACAGATACCAGAATAAATACAGGGTATTTCGGAGACGTGATAGTTCCTTACACACATGCACGCACGCACGCACGTACGCACGCACGCACGCACGCACGCACGCACGCACGCACACACACACACACACACACATCCCGTTCTTCCTTTGTTTGTATGTTGCATTTTACTTTATTTGTCTACAAGTTCTACATGTCTTTGTTGTAGCATCAACCACTGTGAAAATCGAGGTGTTTGTTGACAAGGCATACCAGAATGCTTTCATGAAGGAAATGCATAACCTGCGCCAGAACGAAGAATTTACTGATGTGAAGTTACAGTCGGGTGATGTTCAAATCTGGTGTCATCGAAACGTTCTGGCAGTCGCAAGTAATTACTTCAAAGCAATGTTCAGGTGTGGTCTTGAAGAAAGCACATCAGCCACTGTCCAGCTGACAATGGAACCGGAGATACTGACCAACATCGTTGACTATATGTACACCGGTAAGATTGAGCTGACTGTCGACAACGTGGAGAGCTTGTTCAAGGCAGGCGACGTCCTACAGCTGGATGCTCTCAAGGTGGCCTGCGAGAACTTCATGTTGAAGCAGGTCGAGCCGGCCAACTGTGTCGGATTCTCTAAATTTGCCACGTTGTATCGACTGGACAAGCTGCAGCAGAAAGCCAGTGGAGTGATACAGTCCGAGTTTAAAAGTGTCGCACTTCAAGAGGAATTCAAAGAGTTATCCTGCAAAGAACTTATCGATTTTATCAAAGACGACGACGTCAATGTTGAAGACGAGGATTTTGTCTTCGATGCCGTGCTAGATTGGGTTCGACATGACATTGACAACAGAAAGTCGTCCTTTCAGACGATTACTGAACACGTCCGCCTGCCATATTGTACGAGCATCTACTTGCGGCACATTAAGGACGCATATGACCTGTTCACCCCCATGTGCTATGAATATCTAATCGAAGCATTGTCGTTCCAGGCAGACACTGTTCACCAACATCAGATGGCGAGTTGCCGCACATTGCCACGCACCAATTTCCGAATGAAGTCTTGTCTCCTGTTAGTTGGTGGGATAGCGTGTTTGGAGGGCGAAGACGAACAATGTGAGAAGAAAAGCTGCCAGTACTACAAGGAAGACACAACTAGTTGGGAATCACTGACGGAGTTGCCACAGTCGATCGATGGGATCTACGACGTATGTCGCGTGGACAGTGGCCTGCTGCTGACAGGGGGCACCAAGGGAGGCGCGTCGAACCAATGCTGGCACTTCGACATGTCCACAAAGAAGTGGGAGACGATGCCACCACTTATCACTGCACGGTGGTACCACCGCAGTGTCTCGCCGGACGACTCTGTCTACGTGGTGGGAGGGAAGGATGTTAACGACACAGTGCTCGCATCTGTTGAGTGTCTGAATGCTAAGAGGAAACAATGGATGTCCCTGCCCAAGATGCCACAGGCGGTGTTTGCCCCCGCGGTTGTCACGTACAACAAAAAGATCTTTGTTTTTGATGGCTGAGATGCGCAGGACAAGGACCTGTGTTGCACACAGGTGTTTGATACGACACAGGGCCAGTGGAACACTCAGTCGGACACGCCTGAAGTGTGCCGCGCCGGCGCTGCTGTCACACTGAACGACAGTATTTATGTGGTGGGAGGCTTCGGACGCACATGTTTGAAATATGACCCGGTCTCGGACAATTGGACAAACCTGAGTCAGCCACATCTGAGCCATGGCAATGCCCCAGCAGTCGTGTGGCGCGGCTCTATACTGGTGGCAGGGGGCGGAGGTGGCAAGCCAGAATCATCGGTCATTGAACAATACAATACTATCACAGACACTTGGCTGGAATGGAAAACAACACTAGATATGAAGACGCTGTGCCATTGCATGTTCAACGTTGACCTCTCAGGTAGTGTGTGACATTCCATGTGTTTGAACTGCAACTTGCATCATACGCCTCACATGGTGTTGTTTGTATCAATGATTGTATATATATATATATATATATATATATATATATATATATATATATATATATATATATATATATATATATATATATATATATATATATATATATATATATATATATATATTATAATATAATAATATATAACAGTTAGACATTGTATATGATGATGAAGTAGTTTGTGATTCAAGATTTCTCGATGCTGGGGATATTATGAATGACCCATGTGGACGTTTGACAATTACGTAATTCAGAAGAGTAGGAGTTCGTAGTTACGTACAAATGTATTCAACGCGATGCGTCAAACGGCCACATAAGTTCCTTCTTACGGGACGAACGCTTCGTAAAAACAAATTGACTGAATTGCATGGCATGAATTTATGTATCAGTGGAATTAATGGTACACTTAGGTTTCAAAAGTAAACCTATCTGTTAGTCCCTGCATTGAAAAAAAACACAATTATTGATGAATACACTATAATCATATTGGAGATTTATGCAATGTGTGCTGTGCAGTTTGTATTCTACATGACATTGATAATATTATGTACACTTATAATACCTTTCTGGAATGGCTCGCATAATTACATTTGTTGCTGCATATTAATTTACCTACTTGTGCGTTCTGCCTTAAATTCAAAAACTTGTACCGTGATGTTTTTACATTAATATTGAATTAAAGCACTTGATTATCCATTACATTTTGTCAAGGTGTCGACACCATTAGGATAAGATTTTTATGCATCAAGTTATCATGATTATTCGAATTGGTAGCTAAGAAAATAAAGGCAATGAAGGATAACAAATCACCGGGAGTGGATGGGATTCCTCCAAAATTACTAATGGAAACAGTAGAACAAATCAGTATACCACTTGCAAGAGTATTCAACTTGTCATTAAAAGAGGGAGTTGTTTCGTTTGAATGGAAAGAAGCAAACATCATACCATTATTTAAAAAGGGTTCGAGAAATAAGTCAGAGAATTACAGACCAGTGAGTTTAACGTCAGTGATTTGTAAATTATTAGAAAGGTTAATTAAAGACCATATGGTGGACTTCCTCTTTAAGCATAAATTATTAAATTCATCTCAACATGGATTCCTTAAAGCGAGGTCATGCTTAACAAATATGTTATGTTTTTTGGAAGAAATCACTAAGTGGATAGACGTGGGATCGCCAGTAGATATTATCTACTTAGATTTTCAGAAAGCTTTTTATAAAGTACCACATCAAAGATTACTACTTAAATTAAAAGCCCATGGTATCGGGGATAGCATAACTGACTGGATAGAACAATGTCTGACTGACAGAAGACAACGAGTTGTAGTAGATGGAGAAGTTTCAAATTGGAAATCGGTTTTGAGTGGGGTACCTCAAGGATCAGTATTAGGACCTATATTATTCTTAATTTATATCAATGACTCGGACGACAGTATAACAAGTAACGTACTGAAATTTGCGGATGACACAAAACTATTTAGAAAGGTTAATACTGATGGTGATAAACAACATTTACAAAACGATCTAGACAGATTAGTGAAATGGTCTGAGAAATGGCAGATGTTGTTCAATTTTGGGAAATGTAAATGCCTACATACAGGACATAGGAACTTGAATGTAAACTATAAAATGGGAGATACTGTTCTGGGTACTACTGTAAAAGAAAAGGACTTAGGAGTTACAATAAGCGCTGATATGAAAGTTTCGGAGCAGTGTGGTATTGCAGCTTCAAAGGGTAATAAAATTCTTGGATTGATTAGAAGAAACATAACATACAAGGGAAAAAAGTTAATTATACCTCTTTATAAAGCAATAGTTAGACCTAATTTAGAATACTGTATACAGGCATGGAGACCATATCGTAAGAAGGATATAGATACGCTTGAACGCACACAAAGGAGAGCAACTAAAATGATTCCAGAACTGAGGGACCTTAGTTATGAAGAACGCTTGAAAGAATGTGGTTTAACAACTCTATAGAAAAGGAGGTTAAGGGGGGATCAGATTGAAGTTTTTAAGATATTGAATGGATAAGAAAATATTGATAGAAATATGTTTTTCTCACTCAAGAAGGATAGCAGAACTAGAGGACATATGGTAAAATTAGTAAAGGATCAATGTAGATTGGACATCAGGAAGCACTCGTTCTCACAGAGGACAATAAATGAATGGAACAAACTGTCTACAGATTGTGTAACTGCTAGCAGCGTGAATATGTTTAAAAACAAGGTTGACACATATCTCAGGAGGGCGGGCTATAAGTAGATGAACATTGTTGGACTCTCGATAAGCCAATGGCTTCCTTGTCCACTTGCCATCTGGGCCTTTGGCTTGGATGGCAAATCTTGTTAAATCTTCTTGTTAAATCTTGTGCTCGATGTATTTTAATCGCCGTATCCATGATTATATATAAAATGTACTTTGCATATTCTGTGATAAGGACATGTGCAACGATTTGCTTATTGACATATGTAAATATTATCTTTTAACTACAATCTTATAGAACATATGTATGTAAACATTGTAATCGCACATAATGTCTGTGCATACCATCAGTTAAATATATGTTTACGTATTGTATTTTATTGTATTTTATTGTACTGTATACATCACACTTCCCAAGAAAGGCAACCTACAGATGTGCCAAAACTACAGAACAATCAGCCTCATCAGCCACCCGAGCAAAGTCATGTTGAAGATACTACTCAACAGACTCAAACCCCAGGCAGAAGAGATTATCGCTGAAGAACAAGCGGGTTTTCGAGCAGGACGAAGCACCATTGAACAGATCTTCAACCTTAGAATCCTTTGCGAGAAACACCTTCAACATCAGCAAAGCCTGTATCATGTCTTTATAGATTTCAAGAAGGCCTTTGATAAGGTATGGCATGCGGCCCTATGGGCAACCATGAGGAAGTACAACATTGGCTCCAAGCTTGTCCGAACCATTGAACACCTATATGACAATGCCACCAGTGCAGTAACCTTCAACAGCAGCATAGGAGACTGGTTTCGAACAACTGTTGGAGTTCGACAAGGATGCCTACTATCACCAACGCTCTTCAACATTTTTCTGGAAAGGATAATGACTGATGCTTTAGAAAACCATCAAGGCACTGTCAGCATTGGATGCAGGACAATCACCAACCTTCGTTTTGCTGACGACATCGACGGCCTAGCAGGAGATGAACAAGAACTAGTCAATTTAGTGGAGCGCCTTGAGAAAACATCTTCATCATACGGCATGGAGATCAGTGCCGAAAAGACCAAACTGATGACAAACAGCACACAAGGCATCAGCACAGAGGTCAAAGTTAATGGACAGAGACTTGAGGCAGTAACAAGCTTCAGGTACTTGGGATCAATTATCACAGATGAGGGTTCCAAACCGGAGATACTTGCCAGGATTGCACAGACAACAGCAGCACTAACAAGGTTGAAACCCTTATGGAACGACAGAAACATCACGGTCAGTTCGAAAATAAGGCTGATGCGCTCCCTTGTCATGTCCATCTTTCTGTACGCTTGTGAGACATGGACCCTTTCAGCAGATCTACAGAAGAGGATACAAGCCATGGAAATGAGATGCTTCCGGAAGATCTTGCACATATCATACAAAGACCATGTTACTAACGATGCTGTCCGTAGCAAGATCAAACAAGCCATCGGACCATATGACGACTTTCTTACAACAGTTAAGAAGCGTAAACTGAAGTGGTACGGTCATGTATCACGATCATCTGGCCTTGCAAAGACTATCTTGCAAGGTACCGTAAGAGGGGGGAGACGAAGAGGTAGACAGAAGAAGAGGTGGGAAAACAACATCAAAGAGTGGACAGGAATAGAGTTCGCTGACTCCCAGAGGGCTGTAGAGAACAGGGAGACGTGGACAGAGCTGGTTAGAAAGTCATCAATGGTGCCCCAACGATCCTTACGGGTTATGGGAAAGTGAAGTGAAGTGAAGTATAGTATTGTGTGACATTGTTGAACTGGTATTGGGACAGAATCGGATAATCCATGTTTAGTACGTCGGCTGGACAGGGTAGGGCGTGGTAGCGTGCCCGCTTAGAACGCCGGACTCTCAATCTAGAGAACTCGGACTCTTGTTGCCGTTTCAAAACTTTTTGCAATTTCGTTCACCCCACGTTGTTACACTTCATTCAGCTGTATACATGAGTACCTGGCTTCAGACAGAGGTAGATATGTCAACGAATAGTCTTCACGCAGTAATTGCAGTGTGGTTGAGAAGAGCCAGGGATGAAGTGTATAGCGCTTTGAGCAGTCCCGTGGACTAGATACCGCTATATATAAGAGAGTATCTTTTTACTTTGGACACCACTGTACATTGTACTAATGTTGGCATGAAGCATAGTATGCCACGATCGACATCCCTGCTGGGTCTGTGTGTGACGTCGTGAACTGCCACTTGTATTATATACATTAAGAAGAGATTACTGTAACGAAGACAGTTTATTAGTTGATTAAATTAATTAATATATGCATGATATTGGTACACGCATACCTATTCAGAATCCACATAAGTTTGTGATGTTAAATTATGTTGCACCATGCTGTAGAGTTCGTAAAATCCTACAATATGTTTTCGCAAAATCAACACGGGAGATGCTCCTCGTCAGATATTTCCAAAAACAAGAATATAATATTATTGTCAACATACGCAGTGGATCCTTCCGTTACTGACACGCCCACTTGCTGCCCATCAGCCACCAACCATGTAAGCCTCTGACCAACATTACTATTGTAGTCATCGAATACCGCCATTTCCCAGTTCAAATCTAAAAACACTGCTAGAAAAGAAATAAAAATGGGATTCCATCACTAGCACTTCTTTCGTGAGACTTGAACCCGGAAATAAAACAATGATCTGACCCCAATGGTGACAGCGATATATCGGTGGATCCGTATTTTCAAAATCTATGGCACTTAATTGATTCTTATGAGATTGATCCGGAAGTGAACATTGATCTGTCCCATGTGGCGACATGAATTAACCAGATCAGTGGTGCCGTCTGAGGGTACTATTCAAACCACGCGTGTTCAGCCAGACACTGTTCGCCGAGTTCACGAAGGCGCCACTGTCAGCTAAACGACAGTAGCCATTTAATTAGTGAGTTATGGCATACTGACAGAATACAACCAACGCGGCATTAAGTTGTTATCTTGCATGTTCATGTCGCAAGATGACACACTGTTTGTCAACAAAATGTCATCCAGAAGCATGGAGTTAGCGCGAAAAGAGAAATCTCAATGAATTCGATTTGCCGAAAATGGTTATCAAGCTTACTGCCAGGGTGAGCTACTCTTCTGACAGGGTCGTTCACAAACCACAGTGCGGCGCCACTGTTCCGAGCATGGCGTCGACTGGAGCAAAATATAGTGTCACGTTTAGTTTACGCTACTTCAGTGACAAAAAGACTTCACCCGATTTGTTTATCAGATTTCCTAAGGATGATATGTAAAATTATTGCCTATCGTTCGAAATTAGTTTTCCGTCTCCACAATTCGATGGCCGGGTAAACATTTTGCGCGATTGTATTTGAAACAAATCCACACAAATTCCAAAATATCTTGACATATACTGGCATTGTTACTAACAAGATTATTCAAAACGACACCCGCAACAATTTTAATCCTGTCTCAAATGTGCTTTATATCAGATGGCAGCATGTGGGAGGTTGGTCCTAAAAAATGGTGGAAGGTGGGAGGGTGGTATCAACAATAGGTGGGAGGTAGACTCTCAAACTTGGTTGGGGGTGGGAGGTTGCCCCGCAACAAAAACCAAACAAAACGAAACCCAGGCGGGGATGGGGTTGAAACAAATGTATTTATTTGTCTATATCCGTGCAATGCATGAGGATTTTCCACCAGCGTGGGTGTCGACTCGTTTATAAATGCATAAGCTACAGTAAAATTAAGTTTTCCTTGTCCTGTTAAATTACATCACATGTAAATCTTAAGCATGTCTTCTAGGAAATGACGTATGAAAACTTATAAGTAGCGTATTCACTAATGGAGGCCATTTAGTCAGTGTTTACTATGCGTATATCGGCACGAAACTTATTAAGAACATAATATCTGCAAATTCAGCTGATGTCAGTGTCAGTTATGAAACTAGCGATACATAGAGCAAAACACTTATAGCTGAACTGTCTATTACCCCAGAAACGGATCTAAGATTTGAACAAGGGGCGGCAGACATCCGTGCTGGGTGGGTCCGGGGGTAGGATTCCCGGAATATTTTACTGTGCTTGAAATGGCGCATTCTAGGGCAAACGGAATGCGCGTCTGTCCCCAATCCCTTCATTTAACAAGATTTAACAAGATTTGCCATCCAAGCCAAAGGCCCAGATGGCAAGTGGACAAGGAAGCCATTGGCTTATCGAGAGTCCAACAATGTTCATTTACTTATAACCCGCCCTCCTGAGATATGTGTCAACCTTGTTTTTAAACATATTCACGCTGCTAGCAGTTACACAATCTGTAGACATTTTGTTCCATTCATTTATTGTCCTCTGTGAGAACGAGGGCTTCCTGATGTCCAATCTACATTGATCCTTTACTAATTTTACCTTATGTCCTCTAGTTCTGCTATCCTTCTTGAGTGAGAAAAACATAGTTCTATAAATTTTTTCATACCCATTCAATATCTTAAAAACTTCAATCTGATCTCCTCTTAACCTCCTTTTCTCTAGAGTTGTTAAACCACATTCTTTCAGGCGTTCTTCATAACTAAGGTCTCTAAGTTCTGGAATCATTTTAGTTGCTCTCCTTTGTATGCGTTCAAGCGTATCTATATCCTTCTTACGATATGGTCTCCATGCTTGTATACAGTATTCTAAATGAGGTCTAACTATTGCTTTATAAAGAGGTATAATTAACTTTTTTCCCTTGTATATTATGTTTCTTCTAATCAATCCAAGAATTTGATTACCCTTTGAAGCTGCAATACCGCACTGCTCTGAAACTTTCATATCAGCGCTTATTGTAACTCCTAAATCCTTTTCTTTTACAGTAGTACCCAGAACAGTACCTCCCATTTTATAGTTTACATTCAAGTTCCCATGTCCTGTATGTAGGCATTTACATTTCCCAAAATTTAACAGCATCTGCCAGTTCTCAGACCATTTCACTAATCTGTCTAGATCGTTTTGTAAATGTTGTTTATCACCATCAGTATTAACCTTTCTAAACAGTTTTGTGTCATCCGCAAATTTCAGTACGTTACTTGTTATACTGTCGTCCAAGTCATTAATATATATTAAGAATAATATTGGTCCTAATACTGATCCTTGAGGTACCCCACTCAAAACCGATTTCCAATTTGAAACTTCTCCATCTACTACAACTCGTTGTCTTCTGTCAGTCAGCCATTGTTCTATCCAGTCAGTTATGCTATCCCCGATACCATGGGCTTTTAATTTAAGTAGTAATCTTTGACGTGGCACTTTGTCAAAAGCTTTCTGAAAATCTAAGTAGATAATATCTACTGGCGATCCCACGTCTATCCACTTAGTGATTTCTTCCAAAAAACATAACATATTTGTTAAGCATGATCTCGCTTTAAAGAATCCATGTTGAGATGAATTTAATAATTTATGCTTAACGTGGAAGTCCACCATATGGTCTTTAATTAACCTTTCTAATAATTTACAAATCACTGACGTTAAACTCACTGGTCTGTAATTTTCTGACTTATTTCTCGAACCCTTTTTAAATAATGGTATGATGTTTGCTTCTTTCCATTCAAACGGAACAACTCCCTCTTTTAATGACAAGTTGAATACTCTTGCAAGTGGTATACTGATTTGTTGTACTGTTTCCATTAGTAATTTTGGAGGAATCCCATCCACTCCCGGTGATTTGTTATCCTTCATTGCCTTTATTTTCTTAGCTACCAATTCTGGAGTTACAACTAACGGACCTGAATAGTCAGATTTAGCTTCCTGAAATTTAGCATCAGCAACTGGTAATGAACTAATATCTTCTTTGGTAAACACTGAACTGAAGTAACCATTTAGGTCATCCGCCATTAAAAACCCCTGTGATACTATATCTCCAGCACTGTCTTCTAGAGGTCCAACCTTGTCTTGTACGTTTTGTTTACTCCTGACATATGCATAAAAACTCTTGCTGTCATGTTTTATGTTACATGCTAGTTTTTGCTCATAGCTTCTTTTAGACTGTCTGATTTCAGTTGTAGCTGCATTAAATGCCTCTTTGTAATTTGCATAGTCTTCTTCCTTTCTGGTACGCCTATAAACCCTCCACATAGTTTGTTTTAACACTATTTTTCTAATAGCCTCTTTTGACAAGTGTTTCTTTCTACACCGTTTTCCTTTTTTTTGGAAGGGAACAAATTTATCGATGATACTCTCAATTTCTTTTTTTTTAGAATATTCCAACATTCAATTGCGGTCTTATTCATCAGCATGTTATTCCAATCTAGCTTTGCTTAGTATTTTCTCATATCTTTGTAGTTACGTTTGTGGACGTTTCTCTTGTACGCTTTCTTATTTTTACTTTCTAATTTTACATTGATATCAAAATGTATTTGATTATGGTCACTGTTACCCAATGGTTCAAATATTTTTTACATTGTCCACTAATTCTTTTTGTGATGACAAAACTATATCTAATACATTTTCTCCCCTGGTTGGTTCTAGCACGTGCTGAGTAAGAAAGCTATCCTGGATTAAAAATAGAAATTGTTGGTCCTCAATCCCTGTGCTCTCTAGAGAATTCCATTGTATGTGTCCATGGTTAAAATCTCCCATTATGATACATTCCCCTTTACTAACTTCCTTTATAGCGTTTTTTTTGGCGTATTTTTGTGTTGTCCTCTTCGTTTATGTTTGGACTTCTGTAAACTAATCCAACAGTTAATTTTGAATTTCCTGAAACAATTTTGCACCAAACAGCTTAAATTTGTCCCACCTGTCCTTCCGCTTTGCTCCACCCCCACCCCCACCCCCACCCTGCCATATATCCGTTCTGATGGGGGACATTATTGATATATGCGGTAAACTCACAACTTAGAAACATAAATCATGTTTGTTCTGTATGTTGAATAATTTGCTCTGCGCCAAAATATATACCCATTACCATTAATACAATCAACGCATTCTTTGTTCAAATCTAGGTTCCAACCATATCTTCCCTAACATATTGAACTGTGTGTGCGTGCGTGCGTATGTGCGTGTGTGTGTTCGTTCGTGTGTGCATGCTTGATTGATTGCGTGCGTGTGTGCTTCATTACTCAGTTTATCATACAATGACCTACAAATGAACCATTCGTGTAAATCTAGCTATAATCTCTGCATTATTATGGACGTCTCAGTACACCACCACTAGTGGAAATACATTAAACGTCTTGAACAAGGAACCACCGAAGACTTAAGGTGGACATGCAAGTATCGATTTCGCAAAAGGATTTGGCAGCGATTTCTGGATAGAATATGCAATTTGGAAATAATATGAAAGTCATGCAGAAAACAGTGGTGATACGAGGATGTGTACAAGTCACCAAGGCTTGGGAGACATCGTTGTAGTGTGTGAGTCAATAAACACGTTACGTAAATTTACACGTATTTGTCTGTTCAAGGGGCCGTGTTATACGTTATCGTATCAGGCAGACAAGGGATGCTCTCAAAGCACGGATGTACGACACTTACACGAAGTTGGTTTCACGGGGAGGGAGGATACCACTTGTTTTATTTAGAGTCGTATATTGATATAGTTTCCACTAAACATCGTTTATTTTTTTCACATTTCATAAAGACGCTGACTTCGAGTGCAAGCAGGCAGTTTTGCGTTATGGCGGCTGACATGGCAACTGGGGAATACGAAGTTGCTGAAGTCGCACACGGGTCGATGTGATACAAAGTGTCGAGTAGCGGAGGATGGGGTCAGAGGGTAAATAACATCGGTTTCGTGTAGTGGCATATATCGATGTGTCGAGGTAATCGCTCATTCCTACATTAGTTGATGTATTGTGATAGTTATATTTGCCTGCGCGCATGCACGCACGCACACACATAGTTAGAACCAACCCTCTGTTCTTCATATTGACCACTCATTGTTTTCGCTAATAACAACATTGCAGTTCATTACATTTTGGTTAGTCTATTAAATATAATTATTCGTCAAACATATTTTTACAAAGGGAATATGATTGATACACCGCACGATGGTCGCACTGGATACTGTTTGTAGGGGAAGGTGGGGCATGTCAGCACACCTAAGATATAATAACCAATGACCTGTTTATGCCTGAAGGGTAACATTTCGCTTTGTTCACCTGTTTATTTAGTAGTTTACTACTACCAATTATCAAACTTAAACTCAACTAAGAACAACATATCATTGTGCATTGATCACTGGTGCACGGATGGAGGAACATACGTAGCGTATTTCAGGTATTTCCTACAGAGCAAAATACGAACTGTAATGGTAAATTTGAGGAAGCAGAACATCATCAGTCTTGTTAAGTATATCCATGAGTATTGTTTGGGGGACAAATGCGCCCATATAAATAACATAGACATAATATGTAGTTTATATAGTACAATGGCCTAAATTTGGTGAGGTGGATGCGTGATATTGGTCTGTCTGAACTACAGCGCACATGGAAAGCCATGCGATGAAGAAAACCAGAAGGACACATAATAAAAACAACATTATAGTTATACACTTCAAGATACATGAACACTTTACCTACATAAACTATCACGTTATTATTTGATTTTCAGTCTTTAACACATCCCACCTCAAAATCCTACCTCCCATCTAATTTTTTTTAGACCAACCTCCCACCTCCTCAACACATTTCAAATATACCACCCCTGAGACAAATTCCACGTTTTATGGATACGTGTACAACGCACGGTAACACACACAACACATTTAGGGCATCAAATCACAATTATTGGGTAATTATTTGAAAACGCGCTTTTGCGATAATGGGTAGACACTGAATTAATCTACACCATGCCTTCACGTTTTGTCAATTAGATAATGGGGTATATCCGCACACGCCTATGCGGAGATGCCCCAAACGACCGGCGGTGGAAGATTGTCAGTTATCGCGTACACGCGGTCTATGGCGGTTAAGTATATTTGTGCAACGACAACACTAATGATACACATACGAAAAAAATTATAGACACACCAATATGCATATATTATTGAGAGTGTGAATTACGTATCAATATATCATTAAAATTACATGAGATTCTGTAAATAACTAAATTTTTGCTTATCTTTCTTACAGACCCAAGTTATTTCAATTCCCGGGTTCAAATGCTCTATGAATGATTTAAATGCTACCGTAGAACACAGTTACCGTGCGTAATTGTTCGCACACACACGTACACACGTACGCCGGCTCGCCCGCACGCACACACTTTCTATCAATCTCTCTCTCTCTCTCACACACACACACACGCACGCACGCACGCGCGGTTGCACACACTCAATCGCGCGCCCGTACACACATACGCACGCGTGCACACTCAGTAAATAAAATAACCAGTAATAAACACGAGGCGCTGCATTACTAGTCAGCGTGTAGTACGCTACGCGTCACTACATGTCCCATGTCACACTTCAGTGGTGTTGCCGGTGGCAAACGGGAAGTTATGTCCTAGTCGAAGTAGTCGTATATCCATAGCCATGGGTAAATCTTATTCTCTAAGTTAGTCATCCACTATGATGTTGAGAGTTTACTGACCAGGTTATTCTGTAGTAATCTGCAGCACAGTATAGTACAACGGAAACTAAAGTGGCTCTTATTTACAACATTATTTTCGTTTTATCTAGCCTCTTGGACTAGCATGTTTTATTCGGGTGGAAACTTGTACTACGTGGGCGGCCTATTTATGTTTCACAAAGCAAATAGATATACACGTAGGTCCATCTAGCGATCACGAAACACACTAAATTCACTACATGTACCAAAGGGAATAATTGTTATTCTATATACTTTTTTCATGTTTCTCTGATCTGCAATGGTATAATTTTTCATTGGACTTTAAATTTTCTGACATTAAACAACCCATCATAAAAGGTAATGGTACGTTCTTATATAGCGCGGTATCCAGTCCGGTACCAGTATGTAGTTATTTGAATTATTAAATTCAAATAACTACAATAGTTATACAGCAGACAATGACATGTGAGATACATGATCAAAATATATGTGTTTCAAGGCCAGTATGGCAGGGATTATTTACAGTCAAAATGGGGGGTTCCTTAGTCAGACCCACGTGCTGTCTAATTCTGCCCAAATTCCTGCCTCAACAAGTCCTTGTTATATAGTCTCTTTTGTCAGGGCTTTTAGTAAACGTTTACTGATTACTTGGTCCTAAAAACGCACACTTTCAATGGAATAATAGGCCATCATTTTCCATAAAAGATGCGTATATACACACGCACGCACGCACGCACGCACGCACACACGGACACAGTTTATATATCTTATCACAGTGCTTTTATAACTAAATACATAGAACTAATATATACCCGTACTCGCGTCAGACCAGTGGTGGCGTTACGTCGGATAACCGTTGTTTGGTATACATGCCAACGTCGGACCAACTGTGGCATAGTTCCAGTACAGCTATGGTCTGTATTTCGGAAAATACATACATTGGATTAGGCCATACGCGCGTTCGCCATGCCAACAATGCCGTCATAAACTAACCAATGGTCGGCTTAGCAATGTTGGGGAAATGTAGGCTCGATACTGGTTAACCTACAACCAGCATGTCATGCCACTGCGGGGGTTTGGTAGCGCTTCTGTCAGCACTAAGGACTCTCAATCGATAGAACCTGGGTTCGATTTTTCTTGCTGCCATTTCGAAACTTTGACAATTTCGTTCAACCCACGTTAACACAGTTCACTCAGCTATATAAATGAGTATTGGCAAAAGACAGAGGTGGATATGTGAACGAATACACTTCGCGCAGTAATTGCAGCGCGGCTGAATGCTTCCCAGAGACGATTTGTTGGAGTGAATATGTCTGCCACTGGGTAAAGTGTAAATCGCCTTGAGCAGTCCCAATGACCGGACACCGCGCTATCTAAGAAAGTACCTTCACCTTTTGTTGGTGAAGAATGTTTTTTTCGGTCCGGCGTTGGCAATTGTTTTGGTTGGTCAACACGTGTTAAAGCTGGACACCATCAAAGTGGTCTGCGAGATTATTGTATCACTGCAGGTCGGGCCGGCCAACTGTATATTGGCAATGTGCATAATTTCACTTGGAATATAAGGCGTGACTGTGTTGTACCAACATGGCTTCTACCCGATAGGCTGTCAAATTCCGAGTAAATTACTGGAGGTTAATACAGTTTGAATCCACCCTAAATTATATATCAAATCTTATATTAGCGGTGTTATTAAAATTTAGTAGGGTATTAGTAACATAATTAATCACCACGAATAAACTATAAACTGACCTGAATTTTGCGAAAGTCGCCTACTACAGTTGTCATTGCTAAATACATATTTAAACAAATAAACGTTTTTGACAAAGTGTGCACATTTTGTATTTATAATATTTACACCTAGATCTGTTCGGTCCATTTAATATTCAAGCAGACCGTTGGCAACAGTCATGCATTAAAAATCCGCATACGTAAATCCACGAACCAAGCACACAATTATAAAATCCTACTAATATTGCACCAGATATATGTACTGTTACAACTGTATGAAACTGGGTTACACGTACTGATCTCCACGCCCGCACTCTCCACAGTTCATGTAAACAGTGAGAGCCTCTTGAGACGTTGGCTGCGATGTTGAACATAAACATGTTCGCCACCTAATGCATGGGCGTCGGAATCGATTTTAGACAGGGCCCCCAATATGATGGATGTGAGAGGACTCCGATATATTTTGGAGTCCAGCATGATCGGTCTTCCCCAATACAGAGATGCCAAGTCAAATTACACAAAAAGACATGTAACCACTTGTAATGATGTGAGGGAGGTGTAGAAGAAGACCCGAAGCCGCGGCCCCGAGGGGAGAGTGACAGGGGTCGGTCACCCTCCTGGGAATGCTTTTCAAGTTTTCAGTATACAGACTTAATTATGGTGCATTTCTTTGCAGATATTTAAAATACAAAGAATCTCTAAACATATATCGGCGGTGGATTTTGATTGGAAATCGGTACATTTATTTTTTTATTGAAATTACGGTTTGGCGATAGAAAACAAGTGAAAAAAAGCTTGAGTTTCACCGGTAATGTGAGATACTTGCCTCCAATATATCACAATTTTCGACAACTTTGTTCATATAATGAGATCAAGATACGGGTCATTAGATTGAGTACATTCAAGTTAATTTATTGTACAACAGCATTGAACAAAAACGTTATACGTAGAATGCAACCACGTTGTCGTTTTCGGTGAAGTCAAAAACAATGCCAAAAACACATCTACAGAAATCAACAAGGAAACAGTATTAATTCTTCAATTTGTCTCAAGACCTCGTCTACTGTTGAATTAGATAAATAACACGTAATCAACAGGAGGCGCTGCTTCATTGCGGCATACGCTAGGCGTCACTACATGTCTCACGTCACACTTCAGCGGTCTTGCCGGTGTCAAACAGGAAGTCTTTTCGGAGTCAAAACTGTCGCATAACTATGGCCATGGGTAAGTTTTATGCATCAAACAAGTTATTATCTTTTCCTAGAGGATGTTGAGCGTATACAGTGGAGGTTGTTTTGTTTTAACAGGAAGCACATCGGCTGCAATGTAAACTAAAATGATCTCATATTTAGAACATTTCTTTCGATTTATCTAGTCTGTATAGGACTAATGAAACTTCCATAAGTTAGTGACCGTGCAGGTGTAATGTCGTTGCTGCGTGGTATTGCGGTCACGCATATGTCACTTTACTCTTGACAACTTGTTGCCGTCACAGGTGATTTAACCCATTAACATTTGATTTGGCCGTAGTCAGCTGGCCGTGCTGTAATCCGTGGCCGGCAAACTCATGTTTTAACAGAGTAAAGATTCACTAGGTCCATCTGGCGATCAAGCAATACATTAAATTAAACACGGGTACTTGACGAAATAATGGGTATGCACGAGCCATCTTTTCATGGTTGTGGTTTGCTCTTTCAGATATCTAGTTATATGTGGCTAGCAATCACTTCCCTAGCATTGACATTTTTCCGGGCATCGTTTTCAAAAAACTTACAATAATATACAACAACATATACTTACTATATGTAAGGGCCGTAGCCAGATTTGTTGAGGGTCGTACTTGATACGAATGTCGGACAAGGCCAAAAGTAAAATAAATTAAATACTTGACCCGTAAGACCTATATTTTTACATCAAAATTGCCTCTCTATATGAAGCAGTTATTAAAATATGGGGGAAATGTTTTTCCACAGCCATCTTTAAACAATGTTTTTTTTTAAATATGTGATCTAACCGCGTGCCACGATACAAGAACTTATCATAAAATGCACAATGTGTTACCTATCTGCTGTATTAGTGCGCCAAGAGAAACTGTCTATCTTCGACTTTGAATACTGGTTGCATTGTCATGCTCAGGGTCAATGAGGGTATCGATAGCCTCCTTAATTATAGCTATTTTGTTTTCGGAGGCATTTGAGCGTTTCACTGTCTTTATTCTTCTTCATCTTCATTTTTTCATCAAATAACTTCCCTAGATTTTTCTATAAGTCACATGCTTATTTTATGTGACAGTAGTCACGCAAATCGTGACACATGATAATTTTATTAAAACGTTTTCATTGATATGTGTGGTATCGTGGAAACTCATATGGGTTATAATGGTCGGATATGAGAATGAACGACCTTTGTTTTTTGTTGCATGTTGCTGTATTTATTGATTATGTCTATGTGCCTTTGTTCTAGCATCCACTACCGTGAAGATCGAGACAGTTGTTGACAAGGCATATCAGAATGAGTTCATGAAGGGTTTGCATCAAATGCGTCAGAACGAGCAGTACACGGACCTGACGTTGCAGTCAGGTGACGTCCACATCCGGTGTCATCGTATCGTCCTCGTGGCCGCAAGTGATTACTTCAAAGAAATGTTCAGGAGTGGTCTTGAAGAAAGCATGTCAGCCACAGTCCCGCTGACAATGGAACCGGAGATACTGACCAGCATCGTCGACTATATGTACACCGGTGAGGTAGAGCTGACTGTCGACAACGTGGAGAGCTTGGTCAAGGCAGGCGACCTCTTACAGCTGGGTTGCTTGAAAGCTAGGTGTGCAGATTTCATGGCGTTGCAAGTCGAACTGCACAACTGTATAGAATTCTACAGATTTGCCTTATTGTATCGGCTCGACCAGCTGCAGAAGGTAACCAAGCAATTCGTATATGCCGAGTTCAAGACTGTCGCACTTATTGCGGAATTCAAAGAGTTATCCTGCGGAGAACTCATCGAATTCATCAAAGACGATGACGTCAATGTTGAAGACGAGGACGTTGTCTTCGATGGCGTGATAGATTGGGTTAGATATGACCTTGACAACAGGAAGTCGTCCTTGCAGACGATCCTTGAACATGTACGCATGCCATATTGTACGAGGAACTACATGTTGCACATGAAGAACACATATGACCTGTTGACCCCCAAGTGCTTTGAGTATTTACACGAGGCAACATTGTTCCAGTTAGACACTGTGCACCAACATGCGTTCAGTAGTTGCCGCACGGTGCCTCGCACCAACTTCCGAATGAAGTCTTGTCTCCTGGCGGTTGGTGGGCTGGCTTGTTTGGAGGGCGAAGACAAAGAATTTGAGCACAAAAGCTGCCAGTACTACAAGGAAGACACATCTAGTTGGGAGTCACTGACGGAACTGCCACAGTCGGTCAGCGGGCTGTACGACGTATGTCGCGTGGACAAAGGCCTGCTGGTGACTGGCGGCAGCACGAGTCGCGCTGTGAACCAATGCTGGCTCTATGACTTTGCCACGAAGAAATGGGAGGAGATGCCGCGACTTATCAATGCACGGTGGTACCACCGCAGTGTCTCGCTGGACGACTGCGTCTACGTGGTGGGAGGGAAGGGTGTTAACAACACAGTGCTCGCATCTGTTGAGTGTCTGAATGCTAAGAGGAAACAGTGGTTGTCCCTGCCCGACATGCCACAGGCGGTGTTTGCCCCCGCGGTTGTCACGTACAACAACAAGATTTTCGTGTTTGGTGGCGTTGAAGCGCAGGACAAGAACTTGTGTTGCACACAGGTGTTTGATACGACACGGGGCCAATGGAGCACTCTGTCGGACATGCCTGAAGTGAGCAGCTTCGGTGCTGCTGTAACACTGAACTGTTATATTTATGTGGTGGGAGGCTTCAGATGCACATGTCTGAAATATGACCCGACCTCGGAAAATTGGACAAAGCTGAGTCAACCACGCCTGAGCCACGGCAATGCCCCAGCAGTCGTGTGGCGAGGCTCTATACTGGTGGCAGGGGGCGGAAGTGGCAAGCCAGAATCATCGTTCATTGAACAATACAATCCTCTCACAGACACTTGGCTGAAATGGAAAACAACACTAGATATGAAGAGGGTGTGCCATTGCATGTTCAACGTTGACCTCTCAGGTAGTGTGTGACATACAATGTGTTTGAACTGCAACTAGCATCATAAGCCTTACAGAGTGTTGTTTGTATCAATGATTGTATATATATATATATATATATATATATATATATATATATATATATATATATATATATATATATATATATATATATATATATATTATAATATAATAATATATAACAGTTGGACATTGTATATGATGATGAAGTAGTTTGTGATTCAATATTTCTCGAGGCTGGGATATTATGAATGACCCATGTGGACGTTTGACGATTACGTAATTCAGAAGAGTAGGAGTTCGTAGTTACGTACAAGTGTATGCAACGCTATGCGTCAAACGTCCACTTTAGTTCCTACTTACGTGACGAACGCTTCGTACAAACAAATTGACTTAGCTGCATGGCATAAACTTATGTATCAGTGGAATTAATGGTACACTTTGGTTTCAAAAGTAAAGCTATCTGTTAGTCCCTGTATTGAAAAAAAACACAATTATTGATTAATATATTATAATCATATTGGAGATTTAAGCAATGTGTGCTGTGCAGTTTGTATTCTACATGACATTGATGATATTATGTACACTTATAATACCTTTCTGGAATGGCTCGCATAATTACATTTGTTACTGCATATTAATTTAGCTACTTGTGCGTTCTGCCTTAAATTCAAAAACTTGTACCGTGATGTTGTTACATTAATATTGAATTAAAGCACTTGATTATCCATTACATTTTGTCACGGTGTCGACCCCATTAGGATAAGATTTGTATGCATCAAGTTATCATGATTATTCGATGTTGTGCTCGATGTATTTTAATCGTCGTATCCATGATTATATATAAAATGTACTTTGCCTATTCTGTGATAAGGACATGTGCAACGATTTGCTTATTGACATATGTAAATATTAACTTATAGAACATATGTATGTAAACATTGTAATCGCACATAATGTATGTGCATACCATCAGTTAAATATGTGTTTACATATTGTATTTTATAGTACCGTATAGTATTGTGTGACATTGTTGAACTGGTATTGGGACAGAATCGGATAACCCATGTTTAGTACGTCGGCTGGACACGGTAGGGCGTGGTAGCGTGCTCGCTTAGAACGCCGGACTCTCAATCTAGAGAACCCGGGCTCTTGTTGTCGTTTCGAAACTTTCTGCAATTTCGTTCACCCCACGTTGTTACACTTCATTCAGCTGTATACAGTACCTGGCTTCAGACAGAGGTAGATATGTGAACGAATAGTCTTCGCGCAGTAATTGCAGTGTGGTTGAGAAGAGCCAGGGATGAAGTGTATAGCGCTTTGAGCAGTCCCGTGGACTAGATACCGCTATATATAAGAGCGTATTTTTTTACTTTGGACACCACTGTACATTGTACAAATGTTGGCTTGAAGCATAGTATGCCACGATCGACATCCCTGCTGGGTCTCTGTGTGACGTCGTGAACTGCCGCTTGTATTATATACATCAAGAAGAGATTACTGTAACGAAGAAAGTTTAGTAGTTGATTAAATTAATTAATATTTGCATGATATAGGTACACGCATACCTATTCAGAATCCACATACGTTTGTTATATTACATTATGTTGCACCATGCTGCAGAGTGTTCGTAAAATCCTACAATTTGCTTCCGGAAAATCAACACGGGAGATGCTCCTCGTCAGATATTTCCAAAAACAAGAATATATTGTCAACATACGCAGTGGATCCTTCCGTCACTGACACGCCCACATGCTGCATATCAACCACCAAACATGTAAGCTTCTGACCAACATTACTGTTGTAGCGATCGAATACCGTCATTTCCCAGTCCAAATATAAAAATATTGCTAGAAAAGAAAAAACAATGGGATTCCATCACTAGCACTTTTTTCGTGTGACTTGAACCCTGAAATAAAACAAAGATCTGTCCCCAATGGTGACATGGCAACATATCGGTGGAGCCGTCTTTTCAAAATCCATGGCACTTAATTGACATGGAACCGGAAGTGAATATTGATCTGTCCCCGGTGGCGACATGAATTAACCAGATCAGTGGTGACGTCTGACGGTACTATTCAAACCACGCGTGTTCAGCCAGACACTGTTCGCAGATATCACGAAGGTGCCATTGTCAGCTAAACGACAGTAGTCATTTAATTAGTGAGTTATGGTATACTGACAGAATACAACCAACCCGGCATGCAATTGTTATCTTGTATGTTCTTGTCGCAAGTTGACACACTGTTTGTCAACAAAATGTTATCCTGAAGCAAGGAGTCAGCGCGAAAAGAGAAATCTCAGTGAATTCGATTTACCGAAAATGGTTATCAAGCTTACCGCCAGTGTGAGCTACTCTTGTGACAGGGTCGTTCACAAACCACTATGTGGCGCCTCTGTTCCGAGCATGGCGCCGACTGGAGTAAAATATAGTGTCACGTTTGGTTTACGTTACTTCCGTGGCATGTCTTCTATGAAATGACGTATGAAAACTTATAAGTAGCATATTTACTAATGGAGGCCATTTAGGCAGTGTTTACTATGCGTATCTCGGCACGAAGCTTATGAAGAACATGAGACGGGCAAATTCAGCTGACGTCAGCGCCTATTAGTTACGGAACTAGCGATACATAGAGCAAAACACTTGTAGCTGAATTGTCTATTACCCAAGGAACGGATCTAAGATTTGAACAAGGGGCGGCAGATATCCATTTCTGGGTGGGTCCGGGGGTAGGATTCCCGGAATGTTTTACTGTGCTTGAAATGGCGCATTCTAGGGCAAACGGGATGCGCGTCTGTCCCCAATCCCTTTATTTGTCCCACCAGTCCTTCCGATTTGCTCCACCACCCACTCCCACCCTGCCACATATCCGTACTGATGGGGCTGCTGGCGAATCTGCTCTTTTCAGTATCTCAATTGGCCATGATGTTATTGATATATGTACTCAGAAAACATACATCATGTTTGTTCTGTATGTTGATTAATTTGTTTTGCGCCATAATACTTACCCATTACCATTAATACAATCAACGCATTCTATGGTCAAATCTAGGGTCCAACCATGTCTTACCTAACACATTGAACTGTGTGTGTGTGTGTGTGTGTGTGTGTGCGTGCGTGCGTGCGTGCGTGCGAGCGTATGTGCGTATGTGTGTTCGTTCGTGTGTGCATGCTTGATTGATTGCATAAGTGCGTGCGTGCGTGCGTGCGTGCGTGCGTGCGTGCGTGCGTGCGTGCGTTCATGTTTGTGCTACTTTACTCAGTTTCTCATAATAATAATAAATAAAATAAAATACGATATTTATATAGCGCCATAATCACACAGTGCTCTATGGTGCTTTACAATACAGTAATAATACAGCTAAACGTATATAGGCAGTTAAATAATTAAAATAATAAATTAATTAACAACAATACAACTTAGAATCATACATCAAATTAAACAGCTAAAAATACGAGTACAATTTAAAGGCATTTAAGGGCATTACAACTAAAATGTATACATGGAATAAAATTATTTAAATGATAAATGACATTTAGAGCAATATAATTATGTAAGTATCAAATGGGATTAAAATAGTAAAATAATAAAATAATAAATTGAAGTATACAAGGAATTAAATAAGACAAAATAATAAAATTACTATTGAATAAGATTAAAACCGGTAAACATATAATTATATCTTGTATATTCCTGTACGAAAACGTAGGTCTTGCCGTTGAAAGCTGGCACAGAGTTTCTAATGTTAACGGGCAAATTGTTCCAAAGAGTAGCCGCTGCTTACAATGACCTACACATTAACCATTCGTGTAAATCTAGCTATGCTTTCTGCAGACAGTGTATTTTCTCCAAATATGTCAGTTGTTCCATTATTATGGACGTCTCGGTACTCCACCACTAGTGGAAATACATTAAACGTCTTGAACAAGGAACCACCGAAGACTTAATGTGGACATGCAAATATCGATTTCGCAAAAGGATTTGGACAGCGACTTCTTGATAGAATATTTCTCAAACGTGTCGTTGCTGTTTTTATCATACCCGTGATCTTCGCCGTATTCGCCTCTATATGTCACTTTCTGTCGCTAAAACTATTGCAACAGCTCTTGTTAGCAGCAGACTTGGTTACTGCAATTGCCTCCTTAATAATATTCCTATCAAGAATATTACAAAACTTCAACGTGTCCAAAATTGTCTGGCTAGGGAAGTTACACGATCTCCTCGTTTCTCTCGCTCAGTGCCACTTCTAAAATCATTGCATTGGCTCCCTGTGCGATATCGCATTATTTTTAAGATCTGTACATTTACCTATCATGCCCTTTCAACCAAACAACCTGCATATTTACATTCAATGCTCACTCCAGCAAGACAGCCCAGACGGCTTCGGTTGTCTGGTTCTGATTTACTCTCTGTTCCTAGAGTTAAGACAAACGCTGGAACTCGAGCTTTCTCGGTTGCCGCACCAACCCTGTGGAATTCACTCCCCGACAGCGTAAAATCAGCAAGAAATATAGCTTCATTTCGCCGTAATCTGAAAACCTATCTTTTCAAAATGGCCTATCCTCCTTAGCTTCTTGGCACCTCCATCCATCGGTTGACGACTTTTTGCATTGTACATGGTCACGGGAATGCCTAATCCTTTGGTTTTGTTGCGCCACTGAGCTCGGATTTTCCGAGGATATTGGCGCCAAAGAAGTATTTTTATTATTATTAATATGACCATACAGTGTATTTGATGCGTGGACCCCTACTTGACGTGTACATTTGTAGATGACGTTTGATTATTACTGTGTAATAATAATAAACGTGTGTAAAAAACGAGTGGATTCACAAAATGTGTCTAATATAGTTTGATGTATGTAGCAGAACCTTGTTTTATAGTAGCCTTGCAGGTTTCCCACATAAACAAATCTGACACACTTTCCACAAATTCTTAAGCTTTGCTAAAAATGTAAGGAAATTAAAACTTGTAGCAGTATGTTCTTCATGTTCCAAGTAAATGTGTTATTCCTTATATTGTATTTGTAATATATTCATTTGCCGTGTTCGGGAAAGCCAAACGTGATAATGGCAAAAAGCCCGTTTATATAAATCGACAAGGAAGTGTAGCTACAATTCAATTACAGTTCAATTTGCTTCCAAAGCTCGTCTCCAAAAGGAATGAAATATATGAAAGAGCTAGTTATCAACGGGAGGCGCTGCTTCACATATAAACGTGTCATTCGCTAGGGGTCACTATATGTCCCATGACACACTTCTGTCAAGCGTCATACTCGAGTCGTACAATTTGTCTTTTCAGTTCCATTGCCATGGGTCAGTCTTATTCTCCAAATTAATTGGATTCTTAAGTTATATAATGTTTAGAGTTTAATGCGAGGTTGTTTGGTGCAATAGGCAATACAGTAACATACAACGTAGACTAATAGACAGGTATCTCATTTAGATGGAACTTTAGTTTCGTTTTATGTTACGAAGTGTTTCCGTAGCTATGCGGACGTGCCGCAAATCACAAGTGAAAAACATGTTTGTTAATTATGCTGTTGTGACTGGAGGAGTTGGGGTTAAGTTAGCTAGGGCCATGGTTAGGCAATCCCGGAAAGGGGCGTAAACCAACAAAAGTATTCTCCTTGAAGTAACAGTGTAGTCCTGGATGCCGGCTACGTATGTACACCGTCCTTCAATGTATCTAGCCTATTGCCTTCGGACAATAGACGCAGTAAAAATAAATGATTGCGTAGCTGTAATATCGGTGTTATAAAATCAGGTTCAGTGTACTACGGTTAAGCCTATGCATCCACATAAACATAAGCTACTTGTTTGAGTCACACAGGTGATCAGCAATCAAAATACCCATCATACGGACATGATAACTTGTTGTTGTCACATAAACATCCACATTTGCCTTAATTGGTACTTGATGCTGCAAGTCGACATTTTGGAACTGACTTGGAACAATCGTAGACAAGACACGTGGCGTTGTGAACAATCGTGCGTAATTCTTCGCATAGCGTTGCGACTAATTGTACGTATTACTTACGTGTGGTGATTATATTTGAAGAAAGGGTAATAGCATGGTTAATTTCGAGAAATTATAGTCTTACGTCTCTTTACGGTAGACATATTAATGAAATAACCTGCAATCAGCAGGAGGCGATGCTTTACTAGTAAACGTGTAATACGCTAGGCGTCACTACATGTCCCATGTCACATTTAAGTGGTTTTGCCGGTGTCAAACGGGAAAGCATATTCTAGTCGAAGTTGTCGTATATCCATAGCCATGGGTAAGTCTTACTGTCTTATTTAGTTGTTATCTTATCCGCTATGATCTTGAGAGTTTAATGACGAGGTTGTTTTTTACGTCATACACATCACATAATGGTACAACGGAAACTAAAATTTAGAACATTACTTTCGTTTTATCTAGCCTCATGTATTAGTCATAGTCGCATGACTGTGTGACTGCATTATGGCTGCTCACTGGTCAAGTCCAATGTGTTCCAGTTAAGCCACATTCAGAGTGTTACAGTTACACAAGAGCTATAACCCATTAGCACTCAGGAAGTCCGTATGTCTACAGCCGACAATGCTGTATTCGTGTGGATCCCTGTACTACGTGGGCGGCCTATTCATGTTTCACAAAAGTAAATAGAGATACATGTAGGACCATCTAGCTATCACATCAAACACTAAATTCGCTCTAAGTACAGGCGGGAATTATTGATATTCGAGATACTTATTTTCATGGATCTCTGATTCGCAATGTTATAATTTCTTGGTTGACTTTAAATTTTCTTGTGTTAAACAAGTTTTCAGAGCATAGTATTTTAATTACAATACATACAGCCACATACATTTCAGCAATATGTAGGTATTTAAATTGCCAAAGTTAAAATAATACTAATAGGTGATACACGTTTGATGTTCTAACGTAGGACCACATTTGGCATTAGTTTGGCTAACCGGTGGTTGGTGTAGCAATGTTGGACAAATGTACGCTGAATACTGGTCACCCTCCAGCCAACAGGCCACATAAAGCTGCTGTTATCAACCCTTTGCTTTCATCGGCCCTAAGTTAATAAATATGTTTGTTGGTTGGTCAACACATCTTACAGTTGGACAGCGTCAAAGTGGTCTGCGAGAGTATTGTGTTACTGCAGGTGGGATCGGCCAACTGTATATTTGCAATGTGTATTGATTCCTTCGGTCTATTACGTGTGAATCTGCTATGCCAAAAGGGCATCTGCAGAGACCCGTAACGTTCTAGGATGCGGTCCTGTCGTGTTCCCGGAGATTTCATATTTGTTCAAGAAATATGTTTATCTTCAAGCGGTGACACACCAGTATCTGTCCGATAGTCTATCAAATTTCGAAACAAATGACCGGAGGTTTTTAAAGTTTTAATCCTAAATAATATGGCCAACCTTATCTCAGCGATGTATCTAGTACTGTAACAGTAACATAATTAATAATCACGCTTACATTTCTATCACTATTAACTGACTTGAATATTACGTAGATTTGTTTGTGCATGTCTCATTATATAATAATAAACAAATTGACGGTTTTGACCAATTGTGCACATGCTCTATTTATATTATTTACACCTCAGTGTGTTCGGGCCACTTAGCATTCAGAAAAAGAAAGTTGGCACAATCCGCACAGTACTCAACATTCCACGAACCTAATGTTGTATTATAAGTTGCTTGCAACGCATGGTTAACCACAAACATAGATAACTATTGAGATACTCGTAAGTCCGCCTGACGACCAATAAATACACTAAAAAGATACCATAGCGAATAATGGGTATTTCGGATAGATCTAACAAGATTTAACAAAATTGTCATCCAAAACAACAAGTTCCAGATGGCAAGTGGTCAAGGAAGCCATTGGCTTATCGAGAGTCCAACAATTTTATTATCTAAGTGTAGCCCGCTCTTATCATATTATGATAAGAGCGGGCTACACATAGATGATCAAATTATATCTGTCAATTCTATTTTTAAACATATTCACACTACTAGCATTAACACAATCATTTGGCAGTTTGTTCCATTCATTTATCACCCTCTGTGAGAAACTTTCACATGTCCAACCTACACTGTTCCTTAACTAATGCTGCTTTGTTTCCTCTGGTTCTACTGCCTTCTTTAAGTTTGAAGAACATATTCCTATCAACATCCTCATAACCGTTCACTATTTTAAACACTTCTATTTGGTCTCCTCTTAGTCTCCTGGTTTCTAGTGTTGTCAAACCACATTGTAGTAAGCGGCTTTCATAACTAAGGTCTCTCAATTCTGGAATCATTTTAGTTGCTTTTCGTTGTATTCTTTCTTGCTTGTCTATGTCTTTTTTACGATACGGGCTCCATGCTTGTATACAATATTCCAAATGTGGTCTAACTATTGCTTTATACAGGGGTACAATTAGCTGTTTCTCCTCATACGTAATAGTTCTCCTAATTAGTTCTATAATTTTATTTCCTTTCGAAGCAGTAAAGCAGTAATCCCACATTGCTCTGAAACTTTCATGTCAGCACTAAATGTTACACCTAAGTGCTTTTCTTGTGTGGTTCTACCTAGTACAGCATTCCCCATTTTATATTCTTCGTCCATGTTTCCATGTCCTATGTGTATGCATGTACACTTCCCAAAATTGTATAACACTTGTCATTTTTCTGACTATTTAACTAATTTATCTAGATCATCCTGTAAACTTTGTTTATCTGTAACATTAGTAACCTTTCTGAATACTTTTGTGCCATCTGCAAATTTGAGAACTTTGCTAGATATGTCATCTTCGAATTCATTTATATATATATATATATATATATATATTAAAAACAGTATAGGGCCTAATACTGATCCCTGTGGTACCACTTTTCTATCCAGTTGATTACATCATTGCCTATGCCATGGGCTTTTAGTTTATGTAGCAATCTTTAATGTGGCACTTTATCGAAAGCTTTCTGAAAATCTAAATATACAACATCCACTGGTGACCCGTCATCTACCCACTTTGTAATTTCTTCCAAAGAACATATGTGATTGGTTAGACATGACCGTGTTTTTAGGAACCCATGTTGAGATGTATTTATTAATTTATGTTTTACAAGGAATTCCACCATGTGGTCTCTTCTACTTAATGTTTCGAGTAATTTACATACAACTGATGTAAAACTCACTGGTCTGTAATTTTTTGGTTTGCTCCTCGATCCTTTCTTAAATAGCGGTGTAATGTTTGCTTCTTTCCATTCTGAAGGAACTATTCCTTCTTCTAGTCACAAGTTAAACACTTTTGCTAGTGGTGTACTAATTTGCTCAACAATTTCCTTAAGCAGTTTTTGTGGTATTTCGTCAACTCCAGGTGATTTATTATCTTTCATCTTCTTAATTTTGTTTGCTATCATTTCAGGAGTTACAAATAACTTCCCGAAATGTTCTGATTTATTGCCCTAAAATTTATCCAATTGAACTGGAAGTGAGCTGATATTTTCTGTGGTAAAAACTTAGCTGAAATACTCATTCAGGACCTCTGCCATTTGAAACCCGTCTGAAATTATGTTTTTACTGTTGTTTCCAGTGATCCGACCTTATCTCGAATTTTCTGTTTACTCCTTACATAAGCATAGAAACTCCTGCTATAATTTTTTATATTACCTGCCAATTTTTTTTCAAAGGTTCTTTTAGATTTTCTAATTTCAGTTGTAGCTAGGTTAAGTGTCTCTTTGTAGTTTCTGTAGTCTTCTACATTTCCAGTGTTTTTATATACCCTCCACAGCATCTGTTTGTGAGTAATTTTTCTAATAGCCTATTTTGACATGTGTTTCTTTCTGGACTTTTTCCCTTGTTTTCTTAATGGAAAAAAATTCTCAATAATGCCCTCAATCTCATATTTTAAACAAGTCCAGCATTCTGTTGCTGTCTTGTTCTTCAGCATGTTATTCCAATATATATTTTCTAGACATGTTCTCTACTCTTTATATTTGCCTTTGTTGAAGTTCCTCCTCCATTGTTTTTATATGTATTGCCTGTTTTTACTTTTATATTAAAATGGATTTGGTTATGGTCACTTGAACCCAAAGGTTCGTGTATTTCAACAATGTCAACTAATTCATTTTGAGAAGACAAAATTAAATCTAACGCATTCCCTCCTCTGGTTGGTTCCAAGACATGTTGAGTAAGGAAACAATCCTGTGTTAGAAGTAGAAACTGATGGTCGTCACCTCCAGCACCCTCTAATGATTCCCATTGTATATGACCATGGTTAAAATCACCCATTATAATACATTCCCCCTTGCTCACCTCCCTTATCGCCTTTTGTAATTTTACATCTTCCTCTTGTCCTATGTTAGGACTACGATAAACTACTCCTATTGTTAATGTTGAGTTCCTGGTAACTATGTTACACCAAATTGCTTCCTCACATTCTGCTTAACTTTTCAGTGTTATTTCAAATGCTTGGATAGATTCTTTAATATATAAAATTACTCCATCTCCCCTTCTTTCTCGTCTATCCTTCCTAAACAGTGTATAGCCAGTCAGTGCTAACTCAGCATCTACTATATCTTTATTTGCCCATGATTATGTGATGCCTATTACATGAGGATCAATATCTACTACCATAATGTCTAACCCAATTTGTTTATTTAATATGCTCCTGGCATTTAAGCATGCACGGGTTCATTGTCTGAAATTATTGGTGAACATTTCTTTGGATGTGTATTTGTAGTAGTACTCCTTTGAGTTTTCTCTGTCAATTCTCGCTGTGCATCTAGTTTAAATAAGTTATGGTACCTGTGCCCTCGTCGACAACGCTGACATACTCTCACCCAAGAACTGCAGCACCCTTCCCTGTCAGATGAAGTCCATCTCTCGTGAAAAAGTCATCTCTTCCCACAAAGTTTAACCACATGTCTACGAAGCCTACTCCCTCCTCCATACATACCTTCTATACCTGTGTGTTGATCGCCATCCTCCTACAGTTCCTATGTTCCTCTCCGCTGCCTCCCATTATTGGTAATATCACCGAAAATACAATCTGTCCAACTTGTGCCTCTTTAAGTGTCCTGATCAACCTCCTGTACTTACCAACGATGGCTAACGTTCCCACCTTCTCGGCATTGTTCGTTCCCACATACACGAGAACAGCACCTCCCGTGCCACCACACATGACTTGTCCTGCCTCTGCTATATTCAAAATGTTTGCCCCTGGTAGGCATACTGTTATGTCATCTCCTCTGTTTACAATTTTATCAACTTTCCTAATGATGGAATCCCCAATAAATACCCGGGCTTTCCTCGCCTTCCCCTGTGATACTACATCAGCAAAGCTCCTTTCCTAACGCACACTATGCCCCCTTTCTCTTCAATCATCAACCTTTACTGTCTTTCCACCTGGCAATCCCTCTCCACTCACCCGCTTACCTCTCTTTTGTTGCATACTCTGCCTCCTGTCATATTTGTTCTTCTGGTCCACAGTCTTCCCCTTTTCTCTGCTCTTGTTATCCTCGACCATTCTGCCACCTAACAATCCCTCTTCACTCACTCGTTTATCTTCCCTTTGTTGCACATTCTTCCTTTTCCATCTTTCTTCTTCTTACCAGCTTTCTCCCTCACATTGCCACTGCTCTCCTTGTTCTCACCACCTCTGTTCTCCTCGTTTTCACTACATCTGCTCTCCTCGGTCTCACCACCTCTGCTCTCATCATTCACACCACCTCTGCTCTCTTCTTTCTCACCACCTCTGCTCTCTTCTTTCTCATCCTGCCCTGTCATCATCAAAATCATATGCCTTAACTCATTTACCTGCTCCTGCAGATATTTAACTGTCATACACCCCCTACATACGGAATGAAAATAATCTGCCTGCACCTCTGACCACGAATTTGCACACCTGGACTTTGCAAACTCTATCCAGCTGTCGCAGCTAGAGCATGTCAAATTACACTTCGCCGTGTTAGAAATTCAATTTATATTTGTTTATAATCCGTTTATAATAAATTTATACTAGGTAATCTTCAGAAAGACTGTTTTTGTGTTGTAATACACACTTTATGCTATTTTATTTATGTTTTAATTAAATTTACAACTACTGCCTTGCAACTTACTTTCTATGTAACAGCTGACTATAACAAAACGTAATATCGCTCGCGCTAACGAAAATTCAGTGAGCTTGTTTAAATTCCACTGAATTACTACCTACGTCTAACTTTTAACAATACATGTTGCTAAAACAAAATATTCAGGTTCTCAATCTTTAATATGTACTAAATTATTTACAATAATATTATGTCTCGTATTATGTACCCAATCAACTGACCACAATAAACCTTAATTATCGCTCGCGCTACCGAGTCTTCGGAGATCTACGATATAAAGTACCCTAAATTACTCATACAGCTACTATTGCCTAAACAAGGACACTTGTAAGCCTATGTTTAACATACACGTAACAATAATACTTATCCAATCAATATTCCACGCTTTAGACAAATATCCAATCCACCAATTTCAATTCCGTGTTCTCCTCAAGATTTCCCAAGATGCAAGGGATACCAGAAACCTCCTTCTACGGCTTTCCGTTTTGCAAAGTTATGGTTGGTTTAGTTGGCGATGAAATATATTTCCTGGTTTCAAAACGTGTTCCGTCAGTATATAGTTAATTAACCCAATTTAATTAACTGTCAAATAAATACAAATTGTAGCAGTAATTTGTAAGAAGCGAAAACCAGAGCAGTTACTCCATAGACAATGCCAGTGACATGTTGTGATTTATGATGCTTTTACAAAATTATTAGTAATACCCATCCCACGAACGGGTTAACTTGGTAGTTGTCACATAAATATCCACCTATGCCTTGGCACTTGGTGCTGCCAGTCAACATTTTGAAACTAAATTGGGACAATCGTACACAGGACATCTGGCGTTGCATCGTATCGTGCGTAATTGTTCGTACACACACACGCACGCACACACGCAAGTACGCACATACGCACGTACACACGCACGCACTCACTCACACACACACACATACACACACACAAACACACACACACACACACACACACACACAAACACACACACACACACACACACACACACACACACATCCCTTTGTTTGTATGCTGCCTTTTGCTGTACATGTCTACAAGTTCTATATATGTATATTGTAGCATCAACTATGGTGACAATCGAGACATTTGTTGAAAGACATACCAGAATGCGTTCATGAAGGGAATGCATAAACTGCGCCAAAACGAAGAGTATACTGATGTGAAGTTACAGTCGGGTGATATACAAATACAGTGTCATCGAAACGTTCTGGCGGTGTCAACTGATTACTTCAAAGCAATGTTCAGGTGTGGTCTTGAAGAAATGACGTCAGCCACAGTCCCGCTGACAATGGAACCGGATATACTGACCAGTATCGTCGACTATATGTACACCGGTGAGATTGAGCTGACTGTCGACAACGTGGAGAACTTGTTCAAGGCAGGCGACGTCTTACAGCTGGACACCCTCAAGGAGGCCTGCGAGAACTTCATGTTGAAACAGGTCGAGCCGGCCAACTGTGTAGGATTCTCCCAATTTGCCACGTTGTATCGACTGGACAAGCTGCAGCAGAAAGCGAGGCGAGTGATGCAGTCAGATTTTAAAACTGTCGCACTTAATGAGGAATTCAAAGAATTGTCATGCAAAGAACTTATCGAGTTAATCAAAGATGATGACATCAATATTGAAGACGAAGATTTTGTCTTCGAAGCGGTACTAGATTGGGTTCGACATAACCTTGACAACAGAAAGTCGTCCTTTCAGACGATAATGGAACAAGTCCGCCTGCCATATTGTACGAGCATGTACTTGCGTCACATTAAGGAAACATATGACCTTTTCACCCCCATGTGCTATGAATATCTAATCGAAGCATTGTCGTTCAAGGAAGACACTGTTCACCAACATCAGATGACAAGTTGCCGCACAGTGCCACGCAACAACTTCAGAATGAAGTCTTGTCTCCTGGTATTTGGTGGAATGGCCTGTTTGGAGGGCGTAGACGTAGCATTTGAGCACAACAGCTGCCAGTACTACAAGGAAGACACAACTAGTTGGGAATCACTGACGGAGCTGCCACAGTCTGTCGGTAGCATCTACGACGTATGTCCTGCGGACAGAGGCTTGCTGCTGACAGGGGGCAACAAGGGAGGCGCGGTGAACCAATGCTGGCACTTCGATATGTCCACAAAGAAGTGGGAGACGATGCCACCACTTATCACTGCAAGGTGGTACCACCGCAGTGTCTCGCTGGAGGATTGCGTCTACGTGGTGGGAGGGAAGGATGTTAACAACGCAGTACTCGCATCTGTTGAGTGTCTGAATGCTAAGAGGAAACAGTGGATGTCTTTGCCTGAGATGCCACAGGCGACGTTTGCCCCCGAGGTTGGTACGCACAGCAACAAGATGTTCGTGTTTGGTGGCCTTGAAGCGCAGACCATGAATCTGTGTTGTACACAGGTGTTTGATACGACGCGGCGCCAGTGGAGCACTCTGTCTGACATGCCTGAAGTGTGCAAGTGCGGTGCTGCTATCACACTGAACGACTGTATTTATGTGGTAGGAGGCTTCAATCGCACATGTCTGAAATATGACCCGACCTCGGATAATTGGACAAAGCTGAGTCAGCCACGCCTGAGCCACGGCAATGCCCCAGCAGTCGTGTGGCGCGGCTCTATACTGGTGGCAGGAGGCGGAGGTGGCAAGCCAGAATCATCTGTCATTGAACAATACAATCTTCTCGCAGACACTTGGTTGGAATGGAAAACAACACTAGATGTGAAGTTGAGTTGCCACTGCATGTTCAACGTTGACCTCTCAGGTAGTGTGTGACGTAATACGTGCGGAATTCCAACTTACATTATACGTTTCACAAAGTGTTGTTTGTATCAATGATTGTCGGTAAATTACAGTTAAGTATTTTGTATGCTGATGAAGTTGTTTATGATTATATCTGCATGTCTATCTGCATATATGTCTGTTTGACTCTCTGTCGACCTGCAGCCTATTGGATGTTTCGTTCATTAAACAAATTTCAAGATTCCCCGGGTGTATTACGGATGAACCCATATGGACATTTGATGTAAATTACGTAAATCAGAAGAAATAGGAGTTCGTAGTTACGTACAACTATTAGCAGCGTTTTACGTGTTTTCTACGATTGTGCCGAGTTATGCGATCTACGTGAAACGTCCACATAAGTTCCTTCAAATGGTACGAACGCTTCGTAAAAAATCGGTAGTGGTATATATATCTTTGATATTTGGGGCATAAAATTGTCATTGCCATTGGCTTTGCCCTACCAACACGTGACTGGGTAGTGCAAGTAGTCATATGCTCTTACAGTGGCTGTTTTTGTCCCGTGAAAAGACGGGCAACTCAGCTACTTATAAATCAATGTTCCTTACATTTTCCCAAATCTTGACAGCTGATACATTTTGGGATAGGCAAGTTAAGCACCGTCCGTTACTATGTTTTAAAACATATTTTCAGTTGGTATGGACAAAAGAGAAAATTGTATGTAGACATGTAATCGTGTATAATCTTATTACATATTTGCCAAATGTAATATGTATTGAACTTAGTTACCTGGGCAAATTGACTTAGCTGCATGACATGAACTTATGTATCAGTGGAATTAATGGTACACTTTGGTTTCAAAAATATACCTACCTGTTAGTCCCTGCTTTGAACAGATACACAATTATTGATCAATACAGTATAATCATATTGGATATTTATGCTGTGTGCTGTGCATTATTTTTTACATTATGTACCTGTATCATATATTTGCATAATTACATTTCAAGCTGCATATTGATTTACCTACTTGTGTCTTAAGTTTTCCACTGCGGCTGCTTTGTACTATGAAGTAATTGTGTTAACAGTAAATAAAAACATTTTATAATTAATTATATTTTGTCATGGCGTCAATTTCATTACGATAAGGTCTGTAAAGTTGTCATGATTATTCGATTTTTGTGCACGATGTATTTTAATCGGGGTCTCCATGTCTCATATTACAAATGTGCTTTGCCTATTCTGTGATCAGGATATGTCCATCGATTCGCGTATTGCCATATGTTGATATTATAAAAAAAACTCCAACCTTAAAGAACACATATATGTAAACAATGTAATCGTATATAACGTATGTGCATGGCATAGGTAAAAAAACACATATTGTATTATACTGTATTGTATTTTATTGTATGGACATGTTGAACTGATGTTGGGACAGAATCTGCTAAATCATATTCAGTATAATATTATCGGATGGACCCGGTGGGGCGTGGTAGCGTGGTAGCGTGGTAGCGTGGTAGCGTGGTAGCGTGGTAGCGTGGTAGCGTGGTAGCGTGGTAGCGTGGTAGCGTGGTAGCGTACCACTTACAACATTGGTCGGCAACCTGCACCCCGCAGAGCTATTCCATGCGGCCCGCGGACTAATATCAAAAGTATGCATAATGCCGCCCCCGCCCGCAATATTGATATAAAACATAGTGCGTCTCGCCTAGATGTTTGTCACGTGTACGAGCTGAGACATGAGATTAGCGTATTCATGGAGAAGAAGGGTAAAGATGTCTCGGCATTCGCTGACCCCTTATGTATGTGCAATTATAGGTGTGTGATTTTGTCTAGTCTACATCACGGAGCACCTCAATCAGCTGAACGCCAAACTACAGGGAAAAGAACAACTAATCAATGAACTCTTCCAGTTTGTCTCCCATTTCGAGACAAAGTTGCGATTGTGGGAGATACAACTGATGGACGCAAATTACGTGGACGTCCTGACACTTATGGAAAACACACCAGCCAGTCCGGACACGTAGGCCTTCATAGCATTCGGTGAGCTGCTGAGTTGGGAGTTTGCTCACAGATTCACTAGTCTCAGTGCTCACAGTGAAGATGAATTTCGTGTAATGCAAGCAGTAAACGCATCTAACAGACGGACACCTGGATGACGTACTGAGGCTCCTAGGGACAAATCTGCAGCCAGATGTGGGACACTTGGTGACGCAGCAACATCGCCAGCATCAGGCGTCAGTGTCACACGGGTTAATATGGCATCAGTGGCATGCCAAGAACACGTAACATGAATAATGTGTGTTTTTGAATAGCATAGTGACAGTCCAACTGTTGTTCAAAATAAGATATATTTACAACAGTACTCGATACCACTGCTACACACAGTGTATATATAGTACTATATATTGCACCAGCTACAACGAGGATAATGTCCTTATGTGCGTCCGCCTGTCCGTGCGTACGTGCGTGCGTGCGTGTATGTGTATGTGTGCATGTGTGGCCCGCTGACTTATTCCAAGTAACTAATTTGGCCCTCCATTCAAAAATGTTGTCGAACTCTGGCTTAAAACGTCGGACTTTCAATCTAGAGAACTCGGGTTGGAATCTTCTTGGTACAGTTTCGAAACGGTTTGCACTTTCGTTTACTCCACTTTGCCACAGTTCATTCAGCTATATAAAAGAGTAACTGTCTATATACAAAGGTGTATATGTGAACGAATAGTCTTTGCGCAGAAATTGAAGTTTTGCTGAGTGTTTCCCATAGAAATCAAGGTGGCGTTGGAATGAACGGTCTGCCAAGGGTGAAGTGTAAAGCGCTTTGAGCAGTACCAATGACTGGATACCGCCCTATATAAGAACGTACCTTTTTACCTTTAGACACCATTGTGCAAATGTTGGCATTAAACAGAATAACATGCCTGCATTGCATACGTGCATTGCACCAATGTTTGCATTATATTGTCTAACACAGCTTCCACATGCCAACTTCAACTGACAAAGTTATGGGTAATAAAAAACTCGTTGACGAACCATCATCATTATCTCGTCAAACACGGTATCGTTGTTTTAGTGGGTTTCCAGCCCGTTTCGCCATGGGCAAATGCTATTCGCCCAACCGTTACGCGGAAAAGCGTACGATCTGTCTTATTCGCCCAACCGTTGTGCGGATAAACGTACAATCCTTGCCATTCGCTCAACCTTTGTGCATATAAGCGTACTATCTATACTAGTCACTCAAGCGTTGTGTACATAAGCGTACGATCTATACTATTCGCCCAACTGTTGTGCGGAAAAGCGATCTGTTTCCTTTGCCCAAACTTTGAGCGCATAATCGTACGATGTATACTATTCGCCTAAACGTTGTGCGGAAAAGCGTACGATCTGTTTTCTTTGCCCAACCTTTGAGCGCATAAACGTACGATCTATACTATTCGCCCAACCGGATGTGGATGTCACCTGATTGCAATGTCACATCCGTGTACTGCTCGTTCTGGTGCATTTTATTCAAACCCTTCATGAAATCTGCCTGGTATGCCTTGTCAGCAACTCTCTCGATGTTCACTGTAGCGGATGATACAACAAAATCACTTAGATATCATCAACAACAACAATATATATATATATATATATATATATATATATATATATATATATATATATATATATATATATATATATATATATATATATATATATATATACATACATACATACATACATACATACATACATACATACATACATACATACATACATACATACATACATACCTCTCATTTTGGAACACCCTTACTAAATAGCCGTATTTGAGACATATCAAAGCAATACACTGTTACTTCGAGGTCGCTCAAAGGTTGACGTTCATTCTCACAGCCGCCCATTAAAACCTATACGAATTTCCTCGACAACACACATAACAATGAAAATGTAGTACAATTATCATGTGTCATAATTTGCGTCACTACAGCTAGATGACATTACCATGTGACTTACAGTACAAGGTAGGGAAGCTCTATTTGCTGAAAAAATCAAGTTGAAGTAGAATAAAAACGGCGAAACTGTCAAATGCCTTCGAAAACGAAACAGCTATGTTTAAAGAGGCTATCGATAAATTCGTTGACCCTGCGCAATCACTATGATCAAAATGGAAGAATTCAGACCAATTTTCTTGGCACACTAGTACAGCAAATAGGCAAACAAATTATGTTTTTTATGAACAATACATTAAACTTGGCACGCACTTTGGGGTCATTCAAAATTGTCAACATTAATGAAAGAATACAGACAGTACTATTTTTCATGACCCCCCTAAAAAGCCACTTATAAATAGAGAACTGAAAGCATATACCTATTATTCCCTCAAGTACCCGTGTTGAATGTAATGTGTAGCTTAGTCGCCGGATGGACCTAGTGAATTTCTATTTGCTATAATGGTTGACGGTAACAAGTTATAACGGTTAAAGTGATATATGCTTGTCCGTAATGCCTTGCAGCAACGACATTACAGTTACACAGTCACTACCTTATGCGACTTTCATTCGTCTAGCTAAATCGAAAGAAATGTTCTAGATAAGAAATCCGTTTTAGTACACATTGCAGCCTGTGTCCTGTCTGTTTCTGTTACAACAAAACAATCTCGTAAGTAAACTTTCAACATATATATTAACTCGTTTGATGAATAAAGATTACCCATGGCTTAGTTATGCGACAACGTCGCAGCATCTTAGACTTAGTATGTTTTTCAGTTCGAATGTTTTGTGTCTACTTCTTTCTGACAAGGGACTTTGAAGGATTGATATATAGTAAAACATGTAATAGCTTACCGAAACGAACTCCGCCTCCTTGGTGTAAGCTTTTCAATCTATGGTAAAAAAAGAGTAAAACATTTGTTGCACCTTTTGGTGAACGAATTGGCTATTCGACCAACCGTTGATTACTTCAAGGCAATGTTCAGGTGTAACCTTGAAGAAAGCACGTCAGCCACAGTCCAGCTGACAATGCAACCGGATATGCTGACCAACATCGTCGAGTATATGTACACCTGTGAGATTGAGCTCACTGTCGACAAAGTGGAAAGTTTGGTCAAGGCAGGCGACCTCTTGCAGCTGGTGACATCCACATCCGGTGTCATGGTATCGTCCTCGAGGCCGCAAGTGATTACTTCTAGGCAATGTTCAGGTGTAACCTTGAAGAAAGCGCGTCAGCCACAGTCCAGCTGACAATAGAACATGATATGCTGACCAACATCGTCGAGTATATGTACACCGGTGAGATTGAGCTGACTGTCGACAACGTGGAGAGATTGGTCAAAGCAGGCGACCTCGTACAGCTGGGTTGCTTGAAAGCTGCTTGTGCAGATTTCATGGCGTCGCAAGTCAAGCTGCACAGTTGTGCAGAATTATGCAGATTTGCCTTATTATAGCTGCAGAAGGTAACCAAGCAATTCGTTTTTGCAGAGTTCAAGACTATCGCACGTATTGCAGAATTTAAAGAGTTATCCTGTCGAGAACTCATCGAGTTAATAAAACATTATGACGTCAATGTTGAAGTTGAGGACTCTGTCTCTTATGCCGTGCTGGGTTGGGTCCAACATGACCTTGACGACAGAAAGCTGTTCTTTGAGTCGATTATTGAAAACGTTCGCCTGCCATATTGTACGAACAACTACCTGTGGCGCATAAAGGACACTTGTTGACCACGAAGTGCTTTGAATTTCTACACGAGGCAATGACGTTCCAGTTAGACCCTGTGCACCAACACCAGATAAGTAGTTGCCGCACAGTGCCACGCACCAACTTCCGAATGAAGTCTTGCCTCATGTCAGCTGTTGGTGTGAATCCAAGCAATTGTTTTGTCTGTACTATAAGGAAGAAAACAATTGCTGGGAATCGCTGACGCAGCTGCAACAGTCGGTCGACGACAGACATGACAGTGTATGTTGCTTGGACAGATGCCTGCTGCTGACTGTTGCCTAAACCGGTGGGATTTGTTTTGGTTCCTCCACGGTAGACAATACTTCCTCTTTGATTTGGCCACAAAGCAATAGGATGCGATGCTGCAATTTACCCTTACACCACATTCTCACCGCTATGTCTCGCTTGGCAACTGCGACTATGTTGTGGGAGGACACGCTCATGAGAACAGAGTAGAGTGTTTGGATCTTAAGAGGGATATCCAAGCCCGACTTGCCACAGGCGGTGACTGATCCCATGGTTGTCATGCACAACAACCAGATCTTCGAGGCCGAAAGGAGCGGAAGAAACCCTTATTTTGTACACCGGGGTTTGATACGACACGGCGCCAGTGGAGCACTCTGTCAGACATGCCTGACGTTTGCGAAAACGGTGCTGCTATCGCACTGGACGACTTTGTTTATGTGGTGGGAGGCGACAACCGCATATGTCTGAAGGATTCAGCTTACAGTTACATTTCCCATTGGTGGCCATGTTAACGTTTTGCATAATTATCAGAAAACCTGACCATAAAAATTCTAAAAGTTTTTACCAGCAGCTGTCATCTGCATGCTGGTCAAGTTTTGTCAAAATTAAACATTTCTAACTCTTGTAATATGTCTGTATGTGCGATACCCCTCAATGTTAACCAATATTGGCATGAATTACCACGCACACGTGTCTAGTGGCCAAAAAAATCACAAATATCCTTCCGCCTATTAAAATCATAAAAAAATTATCAGAAAACCTGACCATCAAAAATTCTAAAAGTTTTTACCAGCCGCTGTCATCATCCCACTTACATGCTGGTCAAGTTTTGTCAAAGTTATACATTTATAACTCTTGTAATATGTCTATATGTGCGATACCCCTCAATGTTAACCAATATTGGCATGAATTACGACGCACACGTGTCTAGTGGCCAAAAAATCACAAACATCCACCATTTCACTCTCAACAGCTTCCACCAGCAAACCTGGTAATGTCCCAGCACAAATGCACTTATGTCAGATCGTATGATTTTTTTTAAAACGTCCTATATCCAAACTTATTTTATTATGCCCTACATTCGTAACACACCAGGAAGTCGAACTAATGCATGACCCCTGAAATATAATAATTGGACAATTGGACAAAGCTTATACAACCAAGCCAGGGCCACGGCAATGCCCCAGCAGTCGTGTGGCACGTCTCCATATTGGTGACAGGGGGCGATTGTTCTGAGGATGAATCACCTGGCATTGAGCGGTATGATCCCCTGGTAGACACCTTGTCTTACTGTAACATAGCTCCACTTAAGGAGGAGCTGACATGTCACTTTATGTTCAATGTTAGCCTATATACCTATAGTGTGTGACAGTTTACACATCTGTGGGTATGTGTGTGGTGTTGTGAACTGCCACATGTAATATACACATCAGGAAGAGATGACTGTAACGAAGAAAGTCCAGTAGTTGATTACATTAATTAGTTCTTGCACTTGTTGTTTAGCAAAAATAGAATAGAGCTATACGCCGACATGCACAAAATCCACACGTCAGATTTCGTCAAATCCTACAATTTGTTTTCGAGAAAATTAACTCCTCGTCAAAACCAGACCTATTTTGTTTGCATACGCAGTGGATCCTCCCGTCACTGCCAGTCAGCCACCAGACATGTGAGCATCTGACCAGCAGTTGTAGCCATCGAATACCACCAATTCCTAGTTCAACACTAAAAAAGGGTGTGTGATCAGAACATTATTTGTTTACCATTTGTTTTATCATAGGCGACCGTGTTAATCGTTTTTAATCATGCACGATAACTAGCGATTCAGATTTGTTCAAAAAGGCACAAGTTGAACAGTTGTTTTGTGAAAACCTACAATTTATTTCGAGAAAATCAACATGGGAGATGTCCCCCGTCAAATGTACAGATGTTTAATGGCTATATACATATATTGATCAATATTTCAACGTTTTGTGAGGACACACTATGCACACTCTGTATTTATATTATCTTCAACTAGATCTCCTCGGTTCACCTAACGTTTGTACAGTCAGTTGGCAACGTTTGCACATTACTAAAAACTAGCATACATACATCCACGAACCACACACATGACGATTATTAAATCTCTGCCCAGATTGTCCTAGATAAGTCTATTTATACAATTTTTTTTGGAACAGGCCACAACACATCCCGTACTCTCTCCAGTGGCACGTGCTTCCACGACGTTCTTATTGTGACAAACAAGCACTACAGTAACACACATAACTGTTCTCGTGAGTTTTTCCATTTTCTTCTGTTTATACATGACATGTGGAGTAGGTATCCTAGTCCATATGTCATAGTATATAAAAGCGTGGTACTATGTAATTTAAAAGGAGCACTTGCTTAGAACATTTCGTTTGATTTATCTTGCCTGAATAGAACTTGTGAAAGTCGTATAAGGTTAGTGACTGTGTAGTTCTAATATTGCTGCTGCACGGTGCTAGGATTAAGCATATATCACTTTAACATTTACAACGTGTTGCCGTCACAGATGCTTTAGCCAATCGTCACTCGTGTTTCAACAGAGTAAATTGAAATACAACTGAGAATTTACTACGAATATTCGACAACTTTCGACGTATGTGACGATGTGCATATAGTGGCATCAAAATACACTTCATGAGACTAAGGACATTCTAAATCGTTTAATGTTCTATGCAGGGTGCGGCTGTGAACATGTTTCCATTTGCGGTGAAGCCAAACGTGACAGAGCTAAACAAAAACAAAAGGCAAGTTTACATAAATATAAAAGGAAACAGCTTCAATTCTTCCAATTGTTGGCAAAGATCTTCTGCTATGGAATTAATTAAATAAACTGCTTTCAATAGGAGGCGCTGGTTTACTAGCAAACGTGTAGTACGCTAGGCGCCACTACGTGTCCATGTCACAATTCACTGGTGTTGCAAGTGTCAAACAGGAAGTCACATTCTAGTCGAAGTTGTCGTATACTCATAGCCATGGGTAAGTCTTATTCTCTAAATTAGTCGTTATCTTATCTGCTATGGTGTTGAGAGGGTATTGACGAAGTTGTTTTGTCGTAATAGACAGAACAGTACGGTACAACTGAAACTGAAGTGACTCTTATTTAGAACACTACTGTCGTTTTAACTAGCCGCTTGGACTAGTGAAAGTCGCATAGGATAGTGACTGTTTGACTGTTATATCGCTGCTCTATCGTCAAAGTCCATTGTTTTGTAGCTAAGTCACATCAAGAATGTTACAGTCACATAGGTACGTTAAACCCATTAGCGCTCAAGTCTGCCGTATGTCTTCATACGACAGTGCTGTGCAGTAAATAGAGATACACGTAGTTCCATCTAGCGATCACGAAACACACTACGTTCTGGTACCAAAGGGAATAATGGGTAGTTCAGATACTTCTTTTCATGGTTTTCTGATTTGAAATAATAAAATGTTTCAATTGACTTTCAATTTTCTGGCAGAAAACATGTTTTCTGAGCATACTGTTTTAACAACAACACATACAGCAACACAAGTTTACATTTAAATTAACGGTGCCCTAATCAAACCAACGTAATGTCTAATTATGCTCCCATTCCTGCCTCTCCATGTTCTTATTGGATATAGTCTCTTTTGTCAGGGCTTTTTGGAAAACGTTTCTGCTGATTTTCTTTCAAATGCACACTTTCAATGGAATAAGAGGTCAACATTGTCAACAAAAAGGTGCGCTCGCACGCACACGGTCTATATTTTGTAATGCAGTACTTTTACAACTAAGCAAGAAATGTGATTTTACAACTAAAAAATAAATATACCCGTACTTGCTAAAGTCAGACCAATGGTGATGTTACACCACATAACCGCTAGTTGGCGTACATCAACTGTGGCGTAGTTCATGTACAACCATGGTCCGTACGTCGGAAAATACAAAACATTGGATAAGGTGATACACGTTTGACATTTTAACATAGGACCAACTTTGGCATTTGGATGGCTAGCCGATGGTTGGTATAGCAATGTTAGACAAATGTAGGGTCAATGCCGGTTAACCTCCAGACAGCAAGCTACTGTTGGTGAAGAAAGGTGACGTTACCAACCCTTTGTTTTCACCGGCCCGACGTCGGCATGTTTGCAGGTTGTTCAACACATCTTAAAGCTGGACACCGTCAATGTGGTCTGTGTTACTACAGGTCGGAAGGGCCAACTGACTATTTGCAATTTGATTTTAAGCTGTACCAGAAGGGCATTTCACAATTGTTCAAGAAATGTATTTATTTTCACCCGGTGACACACTAGATAGGCTCTCACATTTCCAATAAATTACTGGAGTTTTTAAAAAGTTTGAATGCTAACTGATACGTCCAACCTTATCTCAGCGGTTTTTTTATTAAAATCTATTTGTGTAATTGTAACATATTTAATAATGACACTTCCATTTCCATCACTATAATATGCATGTTACGAAGAATTGTGAAAGTCGACAAATGCAGTTGTCATGGTTAAATACATATTAAAAACAATTAATGGTTTTGACAAACTGTGCATATTCTCTATTTATATTACACACACCTCAATGTGTCCGGGCCACATAACATTCGCACAAAAAGTTGGCACAATTCGTACGGTACTCAACATTCCACGGACCTAACCTCCCGAACCCTCCCCGGCGCGCGTCCACGACATGCGTCGAGTGTCACTCAAGCATTACAATATTGCTTGTAGGTTTTCTCAAGAGTAATTCCATTTGTTTACACTTGCCATGTGACCTAGTTAACCCCTGATATGTGCCTCAGTCCAACAATGGTATACCAATCTCAGTCAGTAGAATGGAGCAATGTATTGTGTTGTGCTTGAAGACGCACTGTATAAAACTGGTTTACACTTATACTTTGGCCCCCTTTATAATAGCACTTCCCCAAAACAGAGGTGACAAGTAAAACTGCAAAAAAGACAGGGATCTACCACTTTTCATGTGAAGTAGGTAGTTGAAGATCTGGCGCTGCGGACCTCGTCTCTCGACCGGATGGGGAGAGATAGATAGAAAGACTTTATTTTTTTAATTGTATAAACCATACATACAAACATAAACAACAAGTAGAACAATCGGTGAAATGATATACAATTCCGGATTGACAGCGGAGCAAATTAAGGCTGTAACCAGTTGATTTAAATTATAGCAATGTAAGATTAAGTAATTATTAAGTGAACTGGTCGCCGTCCACCCCAAAATAACTATATAGTCAATATAATGATATTACGTTTAGCGTGTTGATTAAGTTGCTATAATTATTAGAACATATAAATAAACTGTAACAACAGTAATATTAAATAATAATTGTTCTCATAAGTTTTGTAGCACAAACATGTGGTGATGCCAAGCTCCGGCAATGACATCATAGAGAGTGTGGCCTGGGTGCCCTCGTGGCGGGAATAATTTTAAATTTTAGGGAATATTAATTTAATTCTAGTGCATTTTCGGAGGTTTAGTTAAATATACACAAACTCTAAACTAAGTCAGACGGTATATTTGAATTCGAAGTCGTGTACAGGGGTGTCTTCAGGTGCTGATTTGCTCCCTACCCCTTCCCCGCCTTACCTTCGTATCACCAATTACTTAACACAAATTGATTCTTGTTGTCAGTGGATTTTCTTTGTGAATTTCCACTGGTCAGCAGTTGTTGCCAGGCTTGCAAACTAGTGTGAAGCCCAAAAACATGATCACATAGTTGGTATGCACACACTAGTATACAATGGACCCCCTCTTATCCGGCCCCTATCACCATACAGACCAGCCCCTCAATAGAGGCCACCTTGCCATGCAGAAATAAGGCTTTCCCATTCCCACTCACGAAAGAAAATGTGTGTGCATGCGTGCGTGAGTGCGTGTGTGAGTGCGTGCGTGCTTGAACTAGAAGTCCTGCCACCCGGTGTTTTTTTTTAACTTGGCGCCCCATGTTCAGAGTCTGGATCCGCCCATGCCGGTACCCCCTAGGCCTATATTTATTGTTTTACTTGAAATTGCGGTAACTGTTCGGATGAACTCGGTAGATCGTAAGATTCTGTCAAAATTAAATAAAAACGTTTTGCCGCCAAAGTTGGATACTTGCCATCAGTACTGAAGAGCTTCTAGCTTCAATGATTATGTTCATATAACTTTAACTCAATTACAATTAAGTTCGTCTCCAAAGGAATGAATGGAAGAGCTTATGATCAACAGGAGGCGCTGCTTCACAGATACTCGTGCCACACGCTAGGCGTCACTACATGTCTCATGCCACACTTGATCTATTGATGTTGTCAAGTGTCATACTCGAGTCGTAAAAGTTTCTTAATCAGTTCCATTGGGTATGTATTCTTCTTAAAATCAGTTGGTTTCTTATGTGATATAATATTGAGAGTTTAGTAATGAAATTGTTTTTATAATAGGCAACAGAGCAATATACAACGTTAGCCAGGTCTCAAATTATTTAAAAATAACTTTACTTTCATTTTATTTTACGACGTGGTTCCGTAGCCGTGCGGACATGCATCAGTTCACGCGTGAAAAGCACTTGTTAGTCACCATTATGAATATGTTAATTATGTTGTGATTTCAGGAGTAGTAAGGGTTGGAGGTAGGTTAACTATGGTTAGGATTAAGTAATCCGGGACATTGGTGTACCGCAACAAAGTGTCCTCCTTGAAGTAACAGTGTAGAACAGTGGTTCCCAATCTTTTTCTCCTCGTGTACCCATGTGTCCTGAAACGATCGACCTGGTACCACATCATGGTGACATGGAATTAGACGAAACACCATTCGACACTGTTAAGACCAGGCCTCGATTCTGGGAACAGTGTTTGACCAGGAGACGCGAAGGTTTTTCTTCTTGCACAGTCGGGCACGACATTTATTTAGTTTACATGCAGAACATTGACGAGAATCCTTGTTCACAGAGATATGTAGATAGAAACACCGGCAATACCCTCATGGGCACTTCAGCAACATATGGATACGATTCGCCATTCACAGACCAACAGTTTGGCAGGGTACGAGCTTCTAATGCATCGCATGCGGTGGAATCGTTAACGAACTTCAACAGGTCCTCCTGCACGCCGTCTGGTAGAGATCGCACCTTCAGACTGAATGACAATTCCGCATGGAATCCATGTTTCCATATCCTGTTTCTTCACCCTGAAACGCTGCGCTTAGGTTTTCAAACATGTTGAAGTGTCCTTCTTTGATTTTGCTTGGTTGTACGTTGTCCACGAAATCATTCACTGTGGTGAAGCGGCCGTGACTTGTTAAACGAGTTCAGGTGGAACACGTTGTTATTGAAGCATGCCAGCTTCAAGAGCCACCTTTGTCCGAAAGTTTATCAGCGAATTTTCGAGAATGCTCCATGCAGACGCGGTCAAAGAATTTGGTGATCTCATCTCTCACCTCTGTGTGGAAGAGCAGATCGAGCCTCTTCGTCCGCAAAAGACGCAGAAGAGCCTGGTATTGAGGATGTTGTACTTGATGACGTTTACTTGTTACGCACTAACCGTTGAAACGAGGCGAATTTGTCTTAACTTACGAATAATTTAGATGGGAAGTATCTTAACTGGGAAAACTGTAGGACTTTCGAGAATGGCAATTTATTAACTTGGATCACAACGTTTTCTAATATATTTGAATGTTTGCTTGACAGGAATATGTTTTGTGTGAATTTGACAGTATTACAGAAACACGTTTCCTCCTTTGTAAACCACACAAAGTGAAATTTGTTGCACCATTCACGTAACCTTCAGCCAACCATCCGCGTATCCCCTGAAAGACCTCTGCCTTAACTCCGGGGGTGCGTGTACCCCTGGTTGGGAACCTCTGGTGTAGAGAGATATTTTGCGCTGGCATCAAAAGGTTGCAAAGAAACGAATTCATGCAGGCTACGTAATTAACACTGTCCTTCATTTTATCTAGCCTATTTCCTTAGGATTTATATATATATATATATATATATATATATATATATATATATATATATATATATATATATATATATATATATATATATATATATATATATATATATATGACTGTGTAGCTGTAATATCGTTGCGCAGAAGTCAAGTTCAGTGTGCCACGGTTAAGCCTATACAACAAACATAAACATATACAACTAATTACAGTCACACCTGTGATTAGCACTCAAATCGGCCATTGACAGCCGGCGATGTTGTATTCTCCGTTGCCGGCCAACGCATGGTTAACCATAAACATAGATACGTCCAAAGATACATATAGGTCCACCTGGCGACCAATAAAACTTGAAAAAGATACTATTGTGAATAATGGGTATTTCGGATACCAGATACCTCCTTCTTCGGTTCTCTGTTTTGCGATGTTACGATTTGTTTAGTTGGAGATGGAATATCTTTCCTGGTTTCAAAACGTGTTCCGTCTCTGTTTTTGAACAACAATACATAGCAGCAGTAACTTGTGAAAAGTGAAAACCAGAAAAGTTTCACTATAGACAATGTCAGTGATATGTTGATACTTATGATGCTTCAAGAAAACTTGCCAAAATACCTATCCTACGGACGGGATAACTTGGTAGTTATCACATAATCACCCATTTAAGCTTTGGTACTTAATGCTGCCAGTCAGCATTTTGAAACTAACTTGGAACAATCGTAGACAAGACAAATGGCGTTCTGAACATTCGTGCGTAATTGTTCGCACTGCGTTGCGTTAATTTCCAGAAATAACAGTGTTACGACTCTTTCCTGGAGTCGCAGACAGGCAAACACGAACGCACGCACGAACGCACACACGAACTCACGCACGCACACACACACACACACACACACACACACACACACACACACACATCCCGTTATTCCCTTGCTGCTTTTTGTTGTATTTTTTCTACAAGTTCTATATGCCTATGTTGTAGCATCAACTAACTTGACAACCGAGACGTTTGTTGAGAAGGTATACCAGAATGCTTTTATGAAGGGAATGCATAAACTGCGCCAGATCGAAGAGTATACTGATGTGACGTTACAGTCGGGTGATATACAAATCCGGTGTCATCGAAACGTTCTGGCGGTCGCAACTGATTACTTCAAAGCAATGTTCAGGTGTGGTCTTGAAGAAAGCATGTCAGCAACAGTCCCGCTGACAGTGGAACCGGAGATACCGACTAGCATCGTCGACTATATGTACACCGGTGAGATTGAGCTGACTGCCGACAACGTGGAGAGTTTGTTCAAGGCAGGCGACGTCTTACAACTGGACACCTTCAAGGTGGCCTGCGAGAACTTTATGTTGAAGCAGGTTGAATCAGCCAACTGTGTCGGATTCTCTAAATTTGCCACTTTGTATCGAATGGACAAGCTGCAGCAGCAAGCTAGACGAGTGATGCAGTCCGAGTTTAAAAAAGTCGCACTTAATGAGGAATTCAAAGAGTTGTCATGCAAAGAACTTATCATCGAGATAATCAAAGATGACGACGTCAATGTTGAAGACGAGCATTTTGTCTTCGATGCCGTGCTAGGTTGGGTTCGACATGACCTTGAGAACAGAACGTCGTCCTTTCAGACGATTATCGAACACGTCCGCCTGCCATATTGTACGAGCAGCTACCTGCGGCACATGAAGGACCCATATGACCTGTTTACCCCCAAATGCTATGAATATCTAATCGAAGCATTGTCGTTCCAGGCAGACACTGCGCACCAATATGAAATGACCAGTTGCCGCACAGTGCCACGCACCAACTTGTACAAATCCGTGAATTCTTGTTTACTGGTGGTAGGTTGTCTGCGTTGTGTGGAAGACAAATATAACACAGATAGCAGCTGCCAACTCTACAAGGAAGACTCCAATCGTTGGGAGTCACTGACACATGTGCCACAGTCGGCCGGCAACTTGTACAGCGTATGTCGCGTTGACAGTGGCCTGCTGCTGACAGGTGGCACCAAAGGAGGAGCAACGGACCAATGCTGGCACTTTGACATGTCCACAAAGAAGTGGGAGGCTATGACACCACTGATCACTGCACGGTATAACCACCGCAGTGCCTCGCTTGGTGACTCCGTCTATGTGGTTGGAGGGAATGGTGTAGGCAACATAGTGCTCGCATCTGTTGAGTGTCTGAATGTTAAGAGGAAACAGTTGTTGTCACTGCCCGACATTCCACAGGCGGTGTCTTACCCTGCCGTTGTTACATACAGAAACAAGATCTTTGTTTTTGGTGGCCGAGATGCGCACGACGAGGACTTGTGTTGCACACAGGTGTTTGATACGACACGGGGCCAGTGGAGCACTCTGTCAGACATGCCTGAAGTGTGCAGCATCGGTGCTGCTATCACACTGAATGACTGTATTTATGTGGTGGGAGGCTTCGAACGCACATGTCTAAAATATGACCCGACCTCGGATAATTGGACGAGGCTGAGTCAACCACGCCAGAGCCACGGCAATGCCCCAGCAGTCGTGTGGCGCGGCTCTATACTGGTGGCAGGGGGTGGAGCTGTCATGCCAGAATCAGCGGTCATTGAACAATACAATCTTCACACAGACACGTGGTCAGACTGGACACCAACACTGGACGTGAAAAGGGAATGTCATTGTATGTTCAATGTTGACCTGTCATGTTATGTGTGATATGCCTGAAGTGCAACTTGCATTATGCGCATCACAAAGTGTTCTTGGTATCAATGAGTTTAGTTACATGTCAATTATGGGATAACAAGTTAGGCGTTGTGTATGATGGTCATGTAGTTTGTGACTCTGTTTACGTATGTCCTGCTTGTATGAATGTCTGCCTGTCTGCTTGTATGTCTGTGTGTATGTATGTGCTCTCATATCTCAGTCAGTTTCTCATGTATGAAGCTGAACTATCGTAGGCTTGACCGGGATCCTATGGGGATGGTTCGTTGATTAAACAAATGTCAGTGTTCCATCTAAGGTTCCATGTGGACGTTTGGCGTATGAAACGTAACTCAGAACAATAGGAGTTCGTAGTTACGTACAACTGTTAGTATCGCTAAGCGTGTTTTCTACGATTGTTCCAAATTACGTGAACCACGTCAAACGTCCACATCAGTTCCTTCTTACGGTACGAACTCTTCGTAAAAATCGGCAGTTGTGTATGTTTTTGTTTGTTTTAGGGGCATGAAGTTATCGTTGACATTGGCATTGTCCTAGCAAAGCGTGACTGGGTAGTGTAAGTTGTCATAAGCCCTTGCATTGGCAGCCTTTTCTCCCGTGCAAAGCCGGGAAACTCGGCTAGATGGAAATATAATTTCCTTGCGTTGTTTTATATTTCAAATCTGCAAGCTATGCAGAATCCATATCTTCTTTTGATATTAAATTAGGTTGTTATAAAGGCGTAATATGTAAGATATTTTCCCAAACCTAGACAATTGGTACATTTTGTTACATATAGTTGTAAGCACCTTTCGTTATAGTGTGGTGTGCTGTTTATATTCTACATGAATTGATAACATTACGTACATGTATCGTCCGTTTCTGAAATGGCTTGCATAATATTTTTTTCTGGCTGCATAATTTCGCTACTATGTGTGTTCTGCTTTAATCACGATGTTATTATGTTAATAGTGAATCATAGCACTAGATAATCCATTACATGTTGTCATGGTGTCGACAATATTAGGATAAGGTCTGTATGCTTAAAAGTGTCACGATTATTCGATGTTACGCATGATGTATTTTACTCGGTGTCTCTACGACTCATATTAAAAATGTTCTTTGCCTATTCTGTGATTAGGACATATCCAACGATTCGCTTAATTACACATGAAAATATTATTTTTAAATCTACAGCCTTAAAGAACACATGCATGTAGACATTGTATTCGCATACACTATGCATACCATCGGCTAAAATGAAAACGTATTTAACAAGAGATTTAACAAGATTTGCCATCCAAGCCAAAGGCCCAGATGGCAAGTGGACAAGGAAGCCATTGGCTTATCGAGAGTCCAACAATGTTCACCTACTTATAACCCGCCCTTCTGATATATGTGTCAACCTTGTTTTTAAACATATTCACGCTGCTAGCAGTTACACAATCTGTAGACAGTTTGTTCCATTCATTTACTGTCCTCTGTGAGAACGAGTGCTTCCTGATGTCCAATCTACATTGATCCTTTACTAATTTTACCTCATGTCCTCTAGTTCTGCTATCCTTCTTGAGTGAGAAAAACATATTTCTATCAATATTTTCATACCCATTCAATATCTTAAAAACTTCAATCTGATCTCCTCTTAACCTCCTTGTCTCTAGAGTTGTTAAACCACATTCTTTCAGGCGTTCTTCATAACTAAGGTCTCTAAGTTCTGGAATCATTTTAGTTGCTCTCCTTTGTATGCGTTCAAGCGTATCTATATCCTTCTTACGATATGGTCTCCATGCTTGTATACAGTATTCTAAATGAGGTCTAACTATTGCTTTATAAAGAGGTATAATTAACTTTTTCCCTTGTATGTTATGTTTCTTCTAATCAATCCAAGAATTTGATTACCCTTTGAAGCTGCAATACCACACTGCTCTGAAACTTTCATATCAGCGCTTATTGTAACTCCTAAGTCCTTTTCTTTTACAGTAGTACCAAGAACAGTAGCTCCCATTTTATAGTTTACATTCAAGTTCCCATGTCCTGTATGTAGGCATTTACATTTCCCAAAATTGAACAGCATCTGCCATTTCTCAGACCATTTCACTAATCTGTCTAGATCGTTTTGTAAATGTTGTTTATCACCATCAGTATTAACCTTTCTAAACAGTTTTGTGTCGTCCGCAAATTTCAGTACGTTACTTGTTATACTGTCGTCCAAGTCATTGATATAAATTAAGAATAATATAGGTCCTAATACTGATCCTTGAGGTACCCCACTCAAAACCGATTTCCAATTTGAAACTTCGCCATCTACTACAACTCGTTGTCTTCTGTCAGTCAGCCATTGTTCTATCCAGTCAGTTATGCTATCCCCGATACCATGGGCTTTTAATTTAAGTAGCAATCTTTGATGTGGCACTTTGTCAAAAGCTTTCTGAAAATCTAAGTAGATAATATCTACTGGCGATCCCTCGTCTATCCACTTAGTGATTTCTTCCAAAAACATAACACATTTGTTAAGCATGACCTCGCTTTAAGGAATCCATGTTGAGATGAATTTAATAATTTATGCTTAACGAGGAAGTCCACCATATGGTCTTTAATTAACCTTTCTAATAATTTACAAATCACTGACGTTAAACTCACTGGTCTGTAATTCTCTGACTTATTTCTCGAACCCTTTTTAAATAATGGTATGATGTTTGCTTCTTTCCATTCAAACGGAACAACTCCCTCTTTTAATGACAAGTTGAATACTCTTGCAAGTGGTATACTGATTTGATCTACTGTTTCCATTAGTAATTTTGGAGGAATCCCATCCACTCCCGGTGATTTGTTATCCTTCATTGCCTTTATTTTCCTAGCTACCAATTCTGGAGTTACAACTAACGGTCCTAAATAGTCAGATTTAGTCCCCTGAAATTTAGCATCAGCAACTGGTAATGAACTAATATCTTCTTTTGTAAACACTGAACTGAAGTAACCATTTAGGTCTTCCGCCATTAAAAACCCCTGTGATATTATATTTCCAGCACTGTCTTCTAGAGGTCCAACCTTGTCTTGTACGTTTTGTTTACTCCTGACATATGCATAAAAACTCTTGCTGTCAGTTTTTATGTTACATGCCAGTTTTTGCTCATAGCTTCTTTTAGATTGTCTGATTTCAGTTGTAGCTGCATTAAGTGCCTCTTTGTATTTTGCATAGTCTTCTTCCTTTCTGGTACGCCTATAAACCCTCCACATAGTTTGTTTTAGCATTATTTTTCTAATTGCCTCTTTTTGACACGTGTTTCTTTCTACACCGTTTTCCTTGTTTTCGGAAGGGAACAAATTTATCAATGATACTCTCAATTTCATATTTTAGAATATTCCAACATTCAATTGCAGTCTTATTCATCAGCATGTTATTCCAATCTAGCTGTGCTAAGTATTTTCTCATATCTTTGTAGTTACCTTTGTAGAAGTTTCTCTTGTACGTTTTCTTATTTTTACTTTCTGATTTTACATTGATGTCAAAATGTATTTGATTATGGTCACTATTACCCAATGGTTCAAATATTTTTACATTGTCCACTAATTCTTTTTGTGATGACAAAACTATATCTAATACATTTTCTCCCTGGTTGGTTCTAGTACGTGCTGAGTAAGAAAGCTATCCTGGATTAAACATAGAAATTGTTGATCCTCAATCCCTGTGCTCTCTAGAGAATTCCATTGTATGTGTCCATGGTTAAAATCTCCCATTATGATACATTCCCTTTACTAACTTCCTTTATAGCGTTTTTTATTTTTGTGTTGTCCTCTTCGTTTATGTTTGGACTTCGGTAAACTAATCCAACAGTTAATTTTGAATTTCCTGAAACAATTTTGCACCAAACAGCTTCATCGCAATCTGCTTCCTTTCTAGTTTCATTTCATAAGCCTGAATAGATTCTTTAACATATAAAATAACTCCCCGCCCCTTCTTCCTATTCGATCTTTCCTAAACATTACGTATCCTGTCAGTCCTAATTCAGCATCTGTTATATCTATGTTGGCCCATGATTCAGTTATACCAATTATGTGAGGGTCAATATCTTCTACCATAATGTTTAATTCGTTTTTCTTATTTACTATGCTCCTTGCATTTAAACATACGCATCTATAACCTTTTTCAGAGATGTTTTTCGGATGATTTGATATTGGTTTATCTGTGCTAGTGGTCTCTTGTTCTGCTTGAGACACCTCTAGGTAACCCCTGCACTTCTAGTTTAAAGAATGTTTACTTCCAAAAATATTTGTCATTGTACCCAAGTCGCTATCTACTGCTGCTGAAAGTTTGTCCGCGAATACTGCCGCCCCTTTCCACTTAAATGAAGCCCATCCTTCATGTACATATCACCCTCCCAACAAAACTTTCCCATAAATCCACAAATCCAACTTCCTCTTCCCTACACAGCCTCTGGACTAACATGTTAATTGCCATCCCCGACAATTTCGATATTTATGACCCTCCTGCCCATCACAGGTAAAATCCCTGACAGTATTACCTGCTCAACCCGCGTCTGTTTTAGTGTTCTGACCAACTGCCTATATTTCCTAACTATGGCAGTTGTACCCTCCCTCTCTACGTTATTTGTCCCTACATGTACTAAAACAGATCCACCCTTACCCGAGCCTACGATGTTTTTACCCTCTCAGTTATCGCCTCTATTTTGGCTCCAGGCAAGCAGACCACCACATCATCTCCCTTGTTTAAGACTCTGTCGGTCTTCCTAACTATCGAATCCCCCACAAACACCCTCGCTCTCTTCCTCACCCCCTCTATCACTGCTGCAGAATAACTCTTCCTTTCGATCCCTCCATCACATTCTGTCCTGACCCCTTCCCTTCCGTCTCCCCCACTCCCTTCTCCTTCCCTCCTGTCTCCCCTACTCCCTCTCCTTCACTCCGGTTGTTTTCCCTCCCGTCTCCCCCACTCCCTTCTCCTTCCCTCCTGTCTCCGCTACTCCCCTCTCCTTCACCCCGGTTGTCTTCCCTCCCGTCTCCCCACTCCCTTCTCCTTCCCTCCTGTCTCCCCTACTCCCCTCTCCTTCACCCCGGTTGTCTTCCCTCCCGTTCCTTTCCTTCCCGTCTCCTTACGTCCTGTCTCCCTATGACCTGTCACCTTCCCTCCTCTCAGCTTCCTCCCAGGCTGAGGTGAGCTCTCCTAGCATCTCTTGTGTCTTTCCCCACTTTATCGTCTACTGTTCCTCACCGGAACTACTGGCACAACTCCCCTGATCCCTTCCCACCATTGCCACAACGAGCAGTCTCAGCTCTTTCAACTCCACCTCTATTTCCTTCATCCTTGCGCATCCCCTACACTCAAAATTAAAACTATCTGCCTGGACCTCAGCCCAGGACTTTTCGCACCCAGACTTGACGAAATCTACCCAGTTACTACAACTGCCACAAATTACGTGCCTTGTGGCCTTTAACTGTCGTTTGCACGGGGCCATCATACAATTTAGTTTTAATTAGTGTGCTACGTTAGCCTTGAATAAGGCTGTTTTTGTGATCAAAAGAACACTTTAGGCTAAAAATCCTGCCGCCTAGCGAATACGGAGAACACTGTGTAACAAAACAACGAAGTGAGTGTGTACTAATTTACGCTAAAGTCCTGCTGTTAATTCCTTTTTACCGAAAACGTTGACTACCACTATGTCATATATTACCTTATGTATGTAATTTAAGTAAATAAATCACTTTATCTTATATATATATATATTAGCTAATGTAAACGATAGCTCGATGCACGGGTTGAATGACTTGTAAACAAACTCCCTTTTATCACTCGTTGAGTTTGAATCCGGGAAAAAAAAATACTACCTCTGTTAACAACAACGGTTTCTTAATATATGTCTACAAGAAGTTGGTGAACAATATATGTATAATACTAATACTTATTCTAACCAATATTCACTGTTACTGACTATTCACTATGTTATCTAATTTTTCGAATTGTAAACACCCCTATTAACGCTCGCTGAATTCCCTGACAGAATCCGAAACTAACTTACTCTAAAATACTCCCTCTGACTAATAATTAACAAAACCTGTTTCCTAATATATGTCTACAATACGTTTGTGTATAATATATATGCAATAGTAATACTTATTCTATTTGATATTCCACGTATTTCTGTAAATGATCTACACCAAATTCAAGTCGCTGCACCAAGTCCAAGTTATTTGTGTAAAGTTATTGTGTTGTGTTGTGTTGTATGACAATGTTGAACCGATGTTGGGACAGTTTGGTCTAACCCATGTTCAATACATCGGCTGGAAACCATTTCACAAGTGTTGGCATTACACAGAATATGCAACGGTCGGCCAACCCGGCTTCGACATGCCAACTTCTGTCCATTGCAGGCATGCATTTAAGTAACCTATGATCGGCGTTGGTAATTGGCTAACAGTTGTTCATAACGAACCCCAATTGATACACTGCTCATGATATTATGATATCGATAAGTTTCACTTGTTAGCAAATAGTAATAAAGATAACTTTAGTATATAAGTTCAAATATACAATCAATAAATGGAAAATTCGATGAACTTGAAATATTTGTTGAGTTCCTAAATACTGTAAACATTTCATCGATGAATTTACAACGACGTTATCTACTTTGGAAAATAGCAAATATCTCATTATTACAGGATAATTCAACATAAATTTACTCAAAATGAACGAAAACTATAATATACAGTAATTTTTTTAGGCAAAACACTCGAGTGAATATGCATCACATGATCCAAAAGACAGAATAATAACAGAAATGGATAAAAATTATGTACCATTCAGCATTTTTCTTGACCTCTCCAAGGCGTATTTATGTAAAGGTTATATAAACAATCGAAGTAAATATGTCGAGTTTTAAAATGCTAAATCTGATATTGTACTTATAAACATTGGTGTAATGCAAGAATATATACTTGGTCCCTTGTTATTTATATGTATATCTATAAACATTGGTTTATTTCAGTTATATATATATACTTGGTCCCTTGTTATTTATAATATATACATGGTTTTTCCAACAGTTAGTAAAATGCTTAACCTATGCCGACGACACCGCCTTATTTAGCACCTTAATTTTGTATGATAATATACCACGCAAAACCACTGCATCTTCAGTAAATGATGAACTCCTCAAAATAATGGAATGGTTTAGTTTTAATAAGTTATCATTAAACAAATATATATATAAATATATTACTTTCCAAATGCCTAATAAAGATAAATACACCTTTTTGCTAACGCATCAATAATATCAACATAGAACGAGTGGAAGAATATAATTGTTACGACAGGTTTTAGATGCAATCATAAATTAAAAATAAACACTGAAAAAGCATCAGACAAGTGTTCCTATATGTTGCTGTAATCGGGTGGCCCTTATACTACGTGTGTGGTCTATTAAAATTTCGAAAAAGTTAAGATACACGTAGGTCCATCTAGCGATCGCGTAAAACACGTAAAACACAATGTACGAGTACCAGAGGGAATAATGGGTATTTCAGAAACTTCTTCTCATAGTTCTCTAAGGTGTAGCTCTAATAATAACGCTGCCGCAATGAGCTTCGGTTAAGCATAAATTATTACTTTAACATTTAAAATGTGTTGCCGCCGCAGGTGCTTTAACCCATCATCACTCATATTTCAACAGAGTAAATTGAGATACACTATGCTCAAAGAAACAGCTTCAATTCATCCATTTGTTTCCAAAGCTCTTCTAATATGGAATTCATGAAATGTTGCAATCAACAGGGGGCAGTGCTTTACTAGTAAAGTGTAATACGCTAGGCGTCACTACATGTCCCATGTCAAACAGGAAGTCATATTCTAGTCGAAGTTGTCGTATATTCATAGACATGGGTAAGTCTTATTCTCTAAATTAGTTGTTATCTTATCCGCTGTGATGTTGAAAGTTTAGAGTGTTACAGCCACACAGGTGCCTTAACCCATAAGCACTCGAGTCGGCCGTATGTCTATAGCCGACGGTGCTGTATTCGGGTGGTCCTGTTCATGTTTTACAGAGTAAATAGAGATGCACGTAGGTCCATCTAGCGATCTCGAAACGCACTAAATTCATGACGTATCAAAGGGAATAATGGGCATTGCAGATATTTCTTTTCATGGTTCTCTGGTGCGCAATGATATGAGTTTTCAGTTGACTTTAAATTTTCTGAGCTTAATATTTTAATAACAATACGTAAGCTGCATAAGTGGCAGCAGTATGCAGGTATTTAAATTGCCAACATTCAAGTAATTACAATAGTTACACAACAGCCAATGACATGATGATCATCAAAATGTATGTTTGTCAAGCCCAGTATGACAGGGCATCATTTACATTAAAAATGGGGGGTACCCTAGTCAGACCCACGTGCTGTCTAATTATGCCCCCATTCTTGCTTCAACAAGCCGTTGTTGGATAGATTCCCTTTTGTCAGGATCTTTAGGAAACCTTTACTGGCGACTTGGTCCTAAAAACGCACACTTTCAATGGAATAAAAGCTCATCGTTTTCCATAAAAAATGCCCCGCACGCACACAGTCTATATTTCTGATCGCAGTGCTTTTATAACAAATTATAAATATACAGAATTAAGATAATATATCCGTCCTTGCGTCAGATCATTGTTAATGTTACATCGGATAACCGCTGTTTGGTATACATGCCAACGTCGGACCAACTGTGGAATAGTTCCAGTACAACCGTGGTCCGTACATCGGACAATGCGTACATTGGATCAGGTACACGTTCGGCATGCCAACATAAGACCAACGTTGTCATTAGGTTTGTTATCCGATGGTCAGTTTAGCAGTATTCAGCATATGTAGGTTGTATACTGGTTAACCTACAGCCAGCATGCCATGCCACTGCGGGGGCGCGGCAGCGTTTCCGTCGGAACTCCTGACTCTCGATCGATAGAAACTGGGTTCGAATCTTGTCGCTGCCGTTTCGAAGCTTTGGAAATTTAGTTCAACCTACGTTGCCATGGTTCACTGAGCGGTATAATGAATACCTGGCTAAAGAGAGACGTGGATATGTGAACGTACAGTAATTGCAGCGTGGTTGAATGATTCCCAAAGAAGTCGATTTGGCGTTGGAATGAACAGTTCTGCCAGAAGGTGAAATATAGAGCGCATCGAGCAATCCCAAGGACTAGACACCGCGCTATATAAGAACTTTCTCTTGCCTTGTGTTGGTGAAGAATGCTTTCATCGGCCTGACGTTGCCATGTGTGCATGTTGGTTAACACGTCTTAAAGCTGGACACCGTCAAAGGGGTCTGCGAGACTATTGTGTTGCTGCTAGTCGGGCAGGCCAACTGTATATGTGTAATGTGTATGATTTCACTTGGACTATAACGTGTGACTTTTCTATATCAACATGGTTTCTACCCGATAGGCTGTCAAATTCTGAGTAAATCACTTGCGGCTTATACAGTTTGAATCCACCCTTATATAGCAAGCCTAATATTAGCGATTTTTTACGGTATAATAATGTACTAGTAAGATAATTAATCAACACAGATGAATTCTGTCATTATAAACTCACCTGAATTAAAAGCAAAATCACGAACATCGCCTCCTACAGTTGTCATAGCTAAATGTATATTTAAACAAATGAACGGTTTTGACAAAGTGTGCACATTCTGTGTTTATTTTATTTACACATACATTATAAAATCCTGCTAATATTGCACCAGAGATATGTACTGTTACAACATGTTCCCGGGAGAGGCCGCCAGACATACCACCCGTAACCTCTAGTTAAACCCCCGGGTGTGCCGTTCTCTACAATAGTAGACCATTGTCAGCCTGTAGAATGGGGCAATGTTTTATGCTGTAGTCGAAGATGAACTGTATGAAACTGGGTTACACGCATTGATCTCCACTTCCACACTCTCCACAGTTCATGTGAACAGTGAGAGCCTCTTGAGACGTTGGCTGCGATGTTGAACATAAACATGTTCGCCACGTAATGCATGGGCGTCGGAATCGATTTGAGACAGGGCCCCCAATATGATGGATGTGAGAGGACTCGGGTTAACTTTGGCGTCCAGTATGATCGGTCTCCTCCAATACAGAGATGCCAAGTCAAATTGTACAAAAAGACATGTAACCACTTTATCTAGCATGTGTAGGACTAGTGAAACTCCCATAAGGTAGTGACCGTGCAGGTGTAATGTCGTTGCTGCGTGGTATTACGGTCACGCATATATATCACTTTAACCTTGACAACCTGTTGTCGTCACAGGTGCTTTAGCCCATTAGCATTTGAGTTGGCCGTAGTCAGCCGGCAGTGCTTTAATCACTGCCCGGCCAACTCATGTTTTAACAGAGTAAAGAATCACTAGGTCCATCTGGCGATCAAGCTATACATTAAATTAAACACGGGTACTTGACGAAATAATAGGTATATACGGGCCTTCTTCTCATGGCATTGAGTTTTTTCAGGGCATCGTTTTAAAACAACTCACAACAATATACAACAACATACACATACTATATGTAAGGGACGTAGCCAAATTTGTTGGGGTCGTACTTGATATGAATGTCGGACAAGGTCAAAAGTAAAATAAATTAAATATATGATGCCCAAGACCTATATTTTGATCTTAAAATGCCTCTCTGTGTGACGCAGTTATTAAAATATGGCGGAAATATTTTTTTATATTTAAACAATGTTTTTAATATATGATGTAACTGCATACCACGTTAATTGCATTTATCATAGAATGCACAATTTGTTGTTTATCTGCTGTATTAATACGCCGAGAGAACTTCTTCGACTTTGAGTACTGATTGCATTGTAATGCGCAGGATCAATGATGGTATCGATAGCCTTCTTAAACATAGCTGTTTTTCTCGGAGGCATTTGGACGTTTCAACCGTCTTTTTTCTTCTTCATCTTCATATTTTCATCAAATAGCTTCCCTACATTTTTCTATAAGTCACATGCAAATTATGACACCAGGTAATTTTTCTAAAACGTTTTCATTGATATGTGTGGTGTCGTGGAAACTGGGTTATAATGTTCGGCTATGAGATTGAACGTCCTCTATTTTTGTTGCATGTTGGTGCATTTATTGATGATGTATATGTGCCTTTGTTGTAGCGTCCACTACCGTGAAGATCGAGAGAGTTGTTGACAAGGCATACCAGAATGAGTTCATGAAGGGTTTGCATAAAATGCGTCAGAACGAGCAGTACACGGATCTGACGTTGCAGTCAGGTGGCGTCCACATCCGGTGTCACCGTATCGTCCTAGAGGCCGCAAGTGATTACTTCAAAGCAATGTTCAGGTGTGGTCTTGAAGAAAGCACTTCAGCCACAGTCCAGCTGAAAATGGAACCGGATACACTGACCAGTATCGTCGACTATATGTACACCGGTGAGATTGAGCTGACTCTCGACAACGTGGAGAGCTTGGTCAAGGCAGGCGACCTCTTACAGCTGGGTTGCTTGAAAGCTACTTGTGCAGATTTCATGGCGTCGCAAGTCGAGCTGCACAACTGTGTCGAATTCTACAGATTTGCATTATTGTATCGGCTCGACCAGCTGGAGAAGGTATCCAAGCAATTCGTATTTGCCGAGTTCAAGACTGTCGCACTTATTGCGAAATTCAAAGAGTTAACCTGCCGAGAACTCATCGAATTCATTAAAGATGATGACGTCAATGTTGAAGACGAGAACGTTGTCTTCGACGCCGTACTAGGTTGGGTTCGACATGACCTTGACAACAGAAAGTCATTATTAGAGACGATCCTTGAGTACGTCCGCCTGCCATATTGTACGAGGAACTACCTGTTGCACATGAAGGACACATATGACCTGTTGACCCCCAAGTGCTTTCGGTATCTCCATGAGGCAATGTCTTTCCAGGCAGACATTGTGCATCAACATCAGATCAACAGTTGTCGCACTGTGCCACGCACCAACTTCCGAATGAAGTCGTGTCTCCTTGTGGTTGGTGGGAAGGGCAAACATGATATTAAGAGCAACAGCTGCCTGTACTATAGGGAAGACTCAAATAGTTGGAAATCACTGACGGAGCTGCCACACTCTGGGGTCAGTGTTTGTCGCGTTGACCGAGGCCTACTGCTGACTGGCGGCTGCAACGACTATTTTGGGGAGAAAAAATGCTTGCTCTATGACTTGGCCACAATGAAGTGGGAGACGCTGCCACCACTTATTACTGGACGGAAAAACCACAGCAGTGTATCAATGGGCGACTGTTTCTATGTGTTGGGAGGACAGAGTTATTACAAAACAGTGCTGGCATCTGTTGAATGTATGAATGTTAAGAGGACAGGGTGGTTGTCGCTGCCCGACATTCCACAGGCGGTAACTGCCCCCGCGGTTGTCACATACGACAACAATATCTTCGTGTTTGGTGGCCGAGATGCGCAGAACAAGGACCTGTATTGCACACAGGTGTTTGATACGACACTGGGCCAGTGGAGCACTCTGTCAGACATGCCTGAAGTGTGGAGCTACGGAGCTGCTGTCACACTGAACGACTGTATTTATGTGGTAGGAGGCTACAATCGCACATGTCTGAAATATGATCCGATGTTGGACAATTGGACAAACCTGAATCGACCAAGCCAGGGCCACGGCAATGCCCCGGCAGTCGTGTGGCACGGCTCGATATTGGTGGCAGGGGGCGAATGTTCTGAGGAGGAATCACCTGGCATTGAACAATATGATCCCCTGACAGACACCTGGTCTTACTGTAGCATAGCTCCACTTAAGGAGAAGCTATCATGCCACTGTTTGTTCAATGTTGACCTCTATGGTATGTGACGGTTTACACATCCGGGTCTACGTGTGACGTTGTGTCCAGTCACTTGTAGTATACACATCACGAAGAGATGATTGTAACAAAGAAAGTCTAGTAGTTGATTAACATTAAGGCAAGGCTCTATCCTTCTAACGAAAGGTCTCAATAAACGCTTCATAACTTGCTCAATGACCAATGGATTTTGATAAAATTTTCAGCAAGGCTAATATATAGACTTGTCAATATAGGATTTTTTTCATTTTTGTCCCACTCATTTGCATATGCCTCATTTGCATATTGAAACACGGAAATATGGATACTGAAATACACATATACAAATGACACATTGTAGTCAAAAGTAACAGTCACATATCAAGGATATTTTGCATTCATGCAAACAATAATGTAATTAAAAGAATGAACCAAAATGGTAAAGTTGTTGTAATTTTTTACGATAATATAATAAAAAGAGGTTGACACTGATGCAAAAGGTATATTGGCAAGCGTCCCGTTCATCACAAAATTTTTATTTTTCAACATAATTGCATTATTTTGCCTCATCCAAGGCACCACAGCACCAGCAACATTTCCTCCAAATTTCATACAGATAACTTGAATATTTGCCTAGATATCATGCCAAGCATAACGGAAAAATGTCGAAAAATCAAAGTCGAGAAAAAACACTATAAAGTTTTAAGAATGCAGTATTAACATGAATATTGATGAAATGCAGTACTACTAGTGTCACGTAAATGAACAGCTACATACAAAACGGAATCACTGTAGTGGTGTTTACTTGCAGTCCTAGTGCATTTACAAGGTGCGCTATGATTGGCTGAGACAGACTCCTGCCCATACAGTGCTGTATACTAGTGCCCTGCGCGGGCCTAGAATTTGATCCCAAGCCCGGCCCGCAATTAGCAGTTAGAGTCCAGGCCCGGCCCAGGCCCGCAATAATTTTTCAAGCCCGGCCCGGCCCAGGCCCGCAAACTAGAATTTAGGCCCAGGCCCGGCCCAGGCCCGTCCCAGACCGTGAATGTTTGGCCCAGGCCCGGCCCGGCCCGCAAGTTTTAGGCCCAGGCCCGGCCCATACCCGCGGGCCAAAGATGGGTAAGCCCACGGCCCGCAAGCCCGCGGCCCGCTAAGTTTAGAGAAGATAAACCTATAATCTTATAACAAAGACGAAAAACAAATAAGCTGTAAAACAGACTGTTTGTTTTATTAAGTAAAAAAAACATATATACATATATGAGATGGGGCATAATATCCTTAGCTCTTAGTTGAGTACTACTCTTATGCTGATGTTCCATAGTGTGTTGGATGAGTTCTAAAAATCCAGCACCACCAACTTCTTCAAACTTACGAATATCCTGAAGAAAAATAAAGAAAAACTTCTTAGTGTCATTACTATTAAATATGATAACATTTGTTATATTTGGCTTTAATGTATTGGCTTATGGTTAAGGTAGGAAATTTGTTTATCTAACCTGACTTAACCCATATGCAAGCCATAACCCCAATTTATATTGTTAATTGAATTAGCTCAACTAAGTTAATGTAATTTAATATGATATTTCAATTAAATGTTACCCACTGGCACAGACACCCAGTAGCATTTCCAGCAGGTGTGCAGTCACTAGCCTGAGACAGATCAGGTTGAGACATGTGTGAATTAGTACAAGTGTGAATGAATTAAGACTGGGGTGAAATACCAGTTACCAACTGGGTTGGGTACTGGGTAGTAGGCTAGTGGCCAAGTGGGCACTTGGCAGTGGGCAGGTCATTCAGGTGGGCAATGTTTGGAGGGAAGACCTAGACAATAGAATGTCCACTGGTAGGGTCAAAGGGTGATAAGTTGATGGTTAATCATGGCTTGATTGCCTCTGCAAATATTTATAAAGGAAACATTTAGGGCTGGCTACTTCCAGCCATTAGATTCCATGCAAGGTCTCAATTTGCAACTATATAATACTAAAGAAATAATTTTAAGCATTCATTAACTGGAAATACAATTTATAATCAGTTTTTATTAAAAAATAAAGTAATAATCGGTGTTTTGTATGAATATTTTTATTATGTCCAGGCCCAGCCCAGGCCCGGCCCGGCCCGCTCACACTAGGCCCAGGCCCGGCCCAAGCCCGTTGTGTTTAAATTGTTTTCAGCCCAGGCCCGGCCCGGGCTCGCAGTATGTAGGCCCAGGCCCGGCCCGGCCCGCGAAATTATGTAGAGGCCCGGCCCGGCCCGGCCCGGCCCGCGGGCTGCGGGCCGGGCCGGGCTTGGACCCAAAGCCCGGCCCACGCAGGGCACTACTGTATACAAACAACCAATGAAATAGCTTGTTATATTGCATTTGGCATGTTATGATGTCATTGACAGGCGTATACAACCGAGCAAGTTGGTACGATAAGTTTTGATCTACGATAAGTAGAACTGAAGTTATGAACCAAACAAGTTTCATGCATAATTAATTAGATGACAAATGGAAACAAAAGGACATACAACAGTTAGAAAACAGTTGAAATGGCACATTATTAGTTGTATTTTGCAAAACATAGTAGAAAGAAAAAGTAGATAAGCAATAGGTGCTATTTTTGTGGAAAACACAAAATTGGAAGAAAAAAAAATTAAGGGGTTGAGCCTTGCCTTAATTAATATTTGATATGAGTGCAGTGATAGTATGTCGTATGCAGACAAATCCTACAATTTGTTTTCGAGAAAATCAAGACGTGAGATGCTCCTCGTCAGATGTTTCCAAAAGTAAGAATATTTTGTCTACATACGCTGTGGTTCCTTCCGTCACTGATACGCCCACATACTGTCCACCAGCCACCACACATGTAGGACTCCGAACAGCATTAGTGTTGAGTTGAGGTCATCGACTATACCGCCAATCTCCAGATCATGACTAAACATTGTTGCGAGAAAAAAACACAAAAGTGATGTCATAACTAACACTTCTTTCGTGTGACTTGGACCCGTAAATGAAACAATGATCAGTGCCCAGTGGCGACACGAATTAACCAGATCAGTGGTGCCATTTGACGATATCAGTCACACCATGCGTGTTTGGCCAGACACTCACTGTTCGCCGAGTTCAAGAAGGCGCCATAGTCTTTAAACTTGCCAACTTCATGTCGTAGCTGCAATCAATGTGTCAATGTTAAAATAAATTGTTAAAATGTTGTGCACCACATTACAGGACTATTTCGACAGTCTCTGACATATTAGTTAAACCTTCCAACATCCACTAATTTTTCTTTACACATACACCTCGAGATGGCACCACAATCAGAATGCCTCGTGTCGGAATCTGGACGCAAATGCATTGTCCTCAGTGGTGGTTATAGGATTAACCAAAGCACAATCCCGTGCTAGGGGGCCTGGAAGGTTCTTTCGGAATGTTTCACTGAGCTTGAAATGGTGCCTTAAAGGGCAAAACGGCGGGGTTGTCCACTCGTCCCTGTACAACACCTAGTTATAACCCTTCCTTTTGTTCCATGAACATCCTCATGAGTCCAGGGACTATTGATTACATTAGATTTTATTAGTACCCCGGCACACCATCGATGTATTGAAACGTGCATTCATTGTGTCACTTGCTGTTTTAAGCAATAATAATACGAGAATGTAGAACTTATGCCTACACGCCAAAATACATGACAAACATTTTATTAAATTCCCTTTTTGAGGTTTGGCTGGTTCCTAGAATTCAGAACCATGATCAGCCAAGACAGCAAATGTGACAAAGTATAAATTATTCGGCGAACTTCCATAATTGTTGAGGATACATTCCAAGGGTAGAGTAAAACTGCTACAACCCCAGGTTCACGAGAATACCAGGGGTAGAGTAAAACTGCTACCACCCATGCTCACGAGGATGCCAGGGGTAGAGTAAAACTGCTACCACCCCAGGCTCACGAGGATGCCAGGGGTAGAGTAAAACTGCTACCACCCCAGGCTCACGAGGATGCCAGGGGTAGAGTAAAACTGCTACCACCCAAGGCTCTCGAGGATGCCAGGGGTAGAGTAAAACTGCTTACAACCCAGGCTCACGAGGACGCCAGGGGTAGAGTAAAACTGTTACAACCCAGGCTCACGAGGACGCCAGGGGTAGAGTAAAACTGCTACAATCCAGGCTCTCGATGATGCCAGGGGTAGAGTAAAACTGTTACAACCCAATGCTCACGAGGATGCCAGGGGTAGAGTAAAACTGTTACAACCCAGGCTCACGAGGATGCCAGGGGTAGAGTAAAACTGTTACAACCCAGGCTCACGAGGATGCCAGGGGTAGAGAAAAACTGTTACAACCCAGGCTCACGAGGATGCCAGGAGTAGAGTAAAACTGTTACAACCCAGGCTCACGAGGACGCCAGGGGTAGAGTAAAACTGCTACAACCCAATGCTCACGAGGATGCCAGGAGTAGAGTAAAACTGTTACAACCCAATGCTCACGAGGATGCCAGGGGTAGAGTAAAACTGTTACAACCCAATGCTCACGAGGATGCCAGGGGTAGAGTAAAATTGTTACAACCCAGGCTCACGAGGATGCCAGGGGTAGAGTAAAACTGTTACAACCCAATGCTCACGAGGATGCCAGGGGTAGAGTAAAACTGTTACAACCCAGGCTCACGAGGATGCCAGGGGTAGAGCAAAACTGTTACAACCCAGGCTCACGAGGATGCCAGGGGTAGAGTAAAACTATTACAACCCAGGCTCACGAGGATACCAGGGGTAGAGTAAAACTGTTACAACCCAGGCTCACGAGGATGCCAGGGGTAGAGTAAAACTGTTACAACCCAATGCTCACGAGGATGCCAGGGGTAGAGTAAAATTGTTACAACCCAGGCTCACGAGGATGCCAGGGGTAGAGTAAAACTGTTACAACCCAGGCTCACGAGGATGCCAGGGGTAGAGCAAAACTGTTACAACCCAGGCTCACGAGGATGCCAGGGGTAGAGTAAAACTGCTACAATCCAGGCTCACGGGGATGCCACGGGGTTACAGTAAAACTGCAACAACCCAGGCTCGTGAGGATGCCAGGGGTATAGTAAAACAACAATCATAATGTATCGTGTCGAATCTGGATATAAACGTAGCGCCCTGCCACGTCCCCCCCGCCCCAGTGCTGGATCTAGGATTCGATCAAAGTACAAACCGCGTGGTAGAGGGGTTTGGAATAGAGTATCTCGGAATGTTTTACTCTACTTTAATTGGTGCAGTATGGGGTAAAACTGCGAATATATCACTTTGGCCTACACACGGGAACTAAATAGACAAACGTTTAATCGAATTCCTGTTTGAGAGTAGAACCATCCACCACCCATCCGCATTGTCCCCTTGAGAGATCTAGAATTCCACCAAACCACAACCCCCTTGCTGGGGGGGGGCAGGGAAGGGTCTGTCGGAAAGCTTCGCTGTGTTTGAAATGGTGCAATGTGTACCAAAGAGTATCCTCTCGAGTCAGCGGCTGTTGAGTACATCAGTACCCTGGCACATCATCGATGTTCTGAAACGTGTATTAATTGTATTACTTGCTGTTTTAACCAATACTATTTCGAAAATGTAGAACCTATGTCTACACGGGAACTTAACTGACAAACATTTCATTAAATAAGAATAATAAGAAATTATTCGGCGCACGTCCATGCATTGTGGAGTATACTTGCCAGGGGTAGAGTAACACTGCTACCACTCTGGCTCGCGAGGATGCCAGGAAGCAACGAAACGACCGCCTAGGAGAACAGATTCATTTTCCATTCGTATCGGTGGATCTGCCGGCGAATCTATATCGTATCGTAGGATCTCATTCATGGGACAGAGGAACAAAGTGCAGCCCTTTTCAATATCATAATTGACCATAACAAATTTGATTGAAGCAATCACTTCTGATTTCAGAAATGTGCACCATTTCTGTCCTATAATGATTATAGAGGCGATTCATTGTCGATTACAGGAACTAGAAAATTACTGCGGTGACACTTACACAAGAATGCTGCGGAAAACCGTAATCGTTTCATGGCGCAATCACATGGCCAACTAAGAACTGTACGGCTCCCTCCCACGGATCACCACCATCGCGGGACAACGGCGTATTCGTCTGGTATATCATGTGATGACATTATAGCGAAGTAGCCAACAAAGACCTGCTCTGGACAACCGATGGCCCTCGAAGGCGTCGACCAACAACAACTTAAATTACAAAGAGGCACTTAATGCAGTTACGACAGACATTAGACAATCTAAAAGAAGCTGTGAGCAAAAGTTAGCATGTAGCGTAAAATAGTGACAGCAAGAGGTGTTATGCATATATGTAAACACACATATGTTGAATGTCTGAATCTGAATCTTAAACAGCGACAGTGGTTGTCAATGCCAGAAGTGCCACACGCGGCGAGTTCACCCGCGGTTGGCAAATACATAAACAAGATCTTTGTGTTTGGTGGCATTGATGGGCAGAACAAGGCATTGTGCTGCATACAGATGTTTGATACAACGTGGAGCGAGTGCAGCATTCTGTCAGACATGCCTGAAGTGTGTATCTACGGTGCTGCTGTCACGTTGAACGGCTGTATGTATGTGGTGGGAGGCCACAATCACACATGTCTGAAATATGATCCGGCGTTGGACAATTGGACAAAGCTGAATCGACCAAACGAGGGCCACGGCAATGCCCCTGCAGTCGTGTGGCGCGGCTCTATACTGGTGGCAGGGATTGAACGCGCCAAGCCAGAATAATATGTCATTGAACAATACAATCCTCTCACAGACACTTGGTCAGAATGGACAACGACCCTAGGCGTGAAAAGGGAATGCCTTTTTTGTTCAATGTTAACCTCTCAGCAATTGTGTGACATGCTTGAAATGCAGCTATTCATCTAAAATGTTGTTTGAATCAATGACTATAGTTATATTACAATTATGCAATAACAAGTTAGGCATTGTGTTTAACAATAACGTAGTTTGTGACACTGTTTGTCTATATGTATGTTTGTTTGTCCTTTCTACATGTCTGTATGTCTATATGTACGTCGGTTCCCTCATATCTCCGCCAGTTTCATTTGTATGAGGCTGGCATTTCGTAGGCTTCACCAGGGGTCTTTGGGATGGTTCGTACATTAAACAAACTTCAAAATCCCCAGGGGTCTGGGGATATTACGAATGAACCCACGTTGACGTTTTAGCTTAGAAAACGAAACTCAGAACAATAGAAATTCATTGTTACGTACACTTGTTAGTAGGGCTATGCATATTTTCTATCATTGTTGTACATGTTTTTATTTTGTTGCAAGAAGTTCGCCGTAGTCTCTTGTACCATCTTATAAAATTATCAACTTCTTTCCGCAGCCCTCGTCTAACTTTCTGTATAGTTCCTCCTCCATTTCCCTCTATGATTTGTCGACGGCTTTCCTAGCTGCCTTTGTCTTCTGTCGGTACCGGGGCTGTAATTTTGCATTCGGTTGTTCCCCATTCTCCTTGATCCCTTCTATCATCTTCCATATCTCTCTCTTTTTTCTGATTGCATTTGCATTTTCTTCTGTCCACCACGTTTGGTTTTTCCTTCTTGATGCTAGTCTCCCTTTTATAGACGTTCCACCACACAGCTCCTCTGCTACACCAACAAAAGCATGTTCGAAAGCCTTCCATTCTTCTTCCATTGTTCCTACTGTTTTCCGTGTTTCTCATAGTCTAATGTCAACCTCTCCTTGTATGCAACGACTGTATCCACACTGCATTTCCACCATTTGATGGTCTTTCGCCCCACTACTTTCTCCTCTCTCCTCTTCTGAATGTGCACAACAAAAACCATGGGCTGGTGACACCAGCAGTAATCTTGCAATCCTTCACCATCCACATCTGCTGCCTCCTCACTAACAACAGGTCGAATTATGTTTTATGCAGGCCGTTTCTATACGATATATTGCGGTTTTCCCGCTGCTTGAAGAATTCTCCTGCCACGGCCAGCCCATTTCTCATAACCAATTCTACTAGCTCTCGACCCTCTCGATTCCTTGTTTCCCATCAGTATCTCCCGACCGACTCTTATTCTCCCGTCTCTGCTGTACCCACATGCCCATTAAAATAGTCAGCTATGCACATCATCACAGGCACTTCCACCAATCCTACCACCATAATGCACACAAGTTGCTTTTTCACCGTCATCCATGCAACAATTACCTTCTCTTACCATCTCTCTACTCTCACCATGTCCTTACCGATTTTATCTGATACAATTATACCGACACCATTGCTACATCAATCTCCTCCAGCGTGCAGCATCTTATACCCACATGCCAGTGCGCTCGCTCTGTCTCCCTTCCACTTGGTTTCTTGGGCGCACAGCACCTCTAATTTCCTTCTATCCATCATGTTTGTCACTTCTAGTGACCCCCATCGGTCCCACATTCAAATTCTTCCTATCCGGACATCACATTTGGGTCGCTGCCGGCGGAACGATCCACCCGGACTTCGCTGATTTCTCACCACTGCCGGAAGGCGCGTCGGCTACCCCGGACGCGGTAACTATATCGACTTCCTGTATCTGTGCCATTCATGTATTTGGGACATCACAGCCACTGTAGCCCTGCCCTGGATGACCTATAGTGCAGTAAATATACGGATGTTCCTTCCCCTTTTAAATCAGAGATGTCCTTCTCCCAGATGCCTAGCACATTCGCATGGGGCCGCAAGTTGCCCAGTATCCATGGTTGTACCAGAATCTTTGGAGAGGCTATATACAAGCAGGGGACACTTAGGCACTCGGCTCCCTTTTCACCCCAAAGAGCAATCTGGCGGCAGCAGCTGAAAGCGAGAGTATGAAGCAAAAACTACATACTGCCCACAACACTGCAACACAAGGCGCATCACACAGACCTGTGTATTACACATCACAACACTATTACACACCATACCACTCATATATATTTAATTATGCTTGTTTGTGGCAATTTTCTTCACACGTGAAATAGCTTGTCTCAGTTCCAATACAGTAATAACAACACAAACAGTTAATACCTTTTTCAGTTTATGTTAAGAGATAAAGCACTTTAGGCATGTATACCGACTACCTAGTTATTTCTATTATTGTTGTACATGTTTTTATTTTGTTGCAAGAAGTTCGCCGTACTCTCTTGTGCCATTAGTTAGTTTTAAGCACCTTTTGTTATTATGTACACGTTTCCTACGTTTCTTAAATGGTTTGCATACTTATTACTCTAGCTTGTGTTTTCTGGTTTAAATAAAGTGTTTCGCATTATATAACACAATGTCGTTGTGGCTGCCTTGAACCATTATGTAATTATGTAAATAGTGTATAACTATATTATATCTATTACATGTTGTCATGATGTCGACAACATTAGGATCGTATGCCTTTTCAAGGTCTATAAATCCCAGAGCCATATTCTCATGTCCCTCCAGTTTCTTTTCCACCAGTTGTCTCAGAGTGAACATAACGTCCGCCGTACCTCTCCCTGTTCTGAAACCTTGTTGTTCTTCTCCCATTTCACGCTCCACTATCCTCCTTATCCTTCAATCCAAAATCCTTTCTAACAACTTCAGGACATGGCTCAGCAACGTGATGCCTCGACATGTTCCAGGGTCGTCAAAATCTCCCTTCCTTTTTCCATACAGGGATTATCAATTCCTCCGCCACTCCTCTTGGATATTCCCCTCTTTCATGAAGGTATTTAACAATCGCCTTGTCAAAACCCCAACATGCTCAGCCATTACCAGCATCTCCATTAGCATTTCACCAATGCCTGTCGCTCGTCCTCCCTTCATCTTCTTCATTGCTCGCTCGTATGTCGTGTGGACAGCGGCCTGCTGCTGACAGGGGCAACAAGGGAGGCACGTTGGACCAATGCTGGCAATTTAACATATCCACAAAGAAGTGGGAGATGATGCCACGACTTAACTCTGCAAGGTATGGCCACCGCAGTGTCTCGCTGGGTGGCCGCGTGTATGTGGTGGGAGGGGTGGGTGTTGACGACACAGTGCTGGCATCTGTTGAGTATTTGAATGTTAAGAGGAAGCAGTGGTTGTCTCTACCCGATATTCCAAAGGCGGTGTCTTACGCCGCGGTTGTCACGTGCAGCAAAAAGATCTTTGTTTTTGGTGGCACTAGTGCGCAGAACAAGGCATTGTGTTGCACACAGGTGTTTGATACGACACGGGGCCAGTGGAGCACTCTGTCAGACACGCCTGAAGAGTGCAGCTACCTTGCTGCTGTCACACTGAACGGCTGTATGTACGTGATGGGAGGCTACAATCGCACATTTCTTAAATATGAACCGGCGTTGGACAATTGGACAAAGCTGAATCGACCAAGCCAGAGCCACAGCAATGCCCCAGCATTCGTGTGGCGCGGCTCTATACTGGTGGCAGGGGGTGGATGTGCCATGCCAGAATCATCTGCCATTGAACAATACAGTCCTCTCGCAGACACTTGGTCAGACTGGACAACAACACTAGACATGAAAAGGGAATGCCATTCTATGTTCAATGTTTGCATGTCATGTAATGTGTGACATGTTTGACGTGCAATTTGCATTATACTAATCACAAAGATTGAAGCTACATTATAATTATGGGATAACAAGTTGCCTGCCTGCCTGCCTGCCTGCCTGCCTGCCTGCCTGCCTGCCTGCCTGCCTGCCTGCCTGCCTGCCTGCCTGTCTGTGCCCTTATATGTGATATCTCCGTCAGCTATGCGTGTATGGGGGGGGGCTGACATTTCGTTATTATTATTATGTGATAATACCCATTATCAAATGGTATGGACTATTTTGAGTTCAGCAGATTTGTTTTGTAGCAAAATAGCAAAATAAAACAGAAACACAATTATTGATAAAACATTTTAATCATATTAGAGATGTATGCAATGATGTGATGTGATGTTTGTATTCTACCTGAATTGATAACATTATGTACATGTGTCGTACTTTTCTAAAATGGCTTGCATAATTATTTTCTACCTGCATTTTCATTTAGCTACTTATGCGTTCTGCTTTAAATTCTTTAATTTGTTGTATTATATAAGCCAATGTCATTGTGGTTGCCTTGAATCATGATGTAGTTATGTTAATAATGTATAACAGCATTATATCTAGTACATGTTGTCATGGTGTCGACAACGTAAGGATCAGGTCTGCATGCATTAGGTTATCATTATTATTCGATGTTGTTTACGATGTATTTTAATCGGGGTCTGTATAACTCATATTAAAAATGTACTTTGCCTATTATGTGATCAGGACAGAACGACTTGTTTAATGCCACATGATAATCTACATTCTAAAAACACACATGTATGTAAATATGTTCTTCGCATACACTATGCATACCAACAAGCCAACTTCGGACCATTGCAGGCTTGAGTTTAATTAACCTACGCTCAGCATGCTAATGTGAATATAACGGCATTGTTAAATTGGCCAACCGTATTTCATAGTGAACCCCAATTGATATGCCGCTCGTCTTATCATGTTTCACATTTTAGCAAATAGTAATAAAGATAAATTTTGTATCTAAGTAAACATATATAATCAATAAATACAAAATTCGATGAACTTGAAGTATTTGTTGAGCTTCTGAATAGTATAAATATTTAATCGATTAATTTATAACGACTTTATCTACTTTGAAAAATAGTAGATATCTTATTATTACAGGAAACTTCATAAGTTTATTCATTATTAACGAAAAGTAGAATATACAGTAATGTTTAAACAAAACACTCGACTGAATATGCGTCACATGATCTAGTAGACATAATAATAACAGAAATGGATAAAATGAAGTACCATTCAGCATTTTTCTTGACACCTCCAAGGCGTGTGACACTATTGATCACTCAATACTATTAAATGCGGTTTAGATGGATCTACTCTGAACTTATTTAAACGTTATTTAAACAATAAAATTCGAATATATTTGATATACCAAGTACAAGCACTGAATCTTCAGTAAATGGTGAACTCCTCAAAATAATTGAATTGTTTAAAATTAATAATGTATCATTAAACACATATAAAGTGGAAGAACTTATTTTTGGGATAGATTTTTGATACAAACTTAAGTTGGAAAAACACAAAAAAAGCATCAAACAAGTGTTCCTATATGTTGCTGTATTAGGGAGGACCCCTTTACTACGTGTGCCGTCTACTCATGTTTCACAAAAGTAAATAGATATACGTATAGGTCCATCTACGATCACTTAAAGGTGTTTAATCAATTGGATTTTTTTACTGGTCTCATTTCAAATTAATTTGGCAAAAAACCAAACCTACCTAGTGTCCACTACAACGTGCTGGATTGTTTGTGCAACTTTTGTATGTAGTTTTTTTTTGGTGAAATCAGCAGACAAACTATCACATTAGTTAATGCTTGTTCAAGCATTAACTGAGGTGAAATTCGAAATGCTGAAAATAAAAATTTTATTCCTTGGTGAAAGTTCGTAAATTTGTCAAGTGATCGGCGAGAGGATGAAAGTCACGTCCATGGTCAGCATTGACCCACACAATGTTTACCATTTTGGTTATCCACTATTTTGATCCTTACTAGATCTAATGACTGAAGTCAATTCTTTCGATCATTTGAAAAAAATAGGCTATTTTTATTAAATTGACTGCGGATGTTACATGAACTATGTCGGGCCGCCCAACTGTGCATTGGCAATGTGCATGATTTCACTTGGAATATCACGTGGGACTGTGCTGTACCAACATGGCTTCTACCCGATAGGCTGTCAAATTCCGAGTAAATTACTGGAGGTATATACAGTTTGAATCCACCCTAAATTATATATCCAATCTTATATTAACAGTGTTATTAGATTATAGTAATGTATTAGTAACATAATTAATCACCATGGATAAACTAACCTGAATTTTGCGAAAGTCGCCTACTACAGTTGTCATGGCTAGATACATAAACAAATAAACGTTTATGACAAAATGTCCACATTCTGTAGTTATATTATTTACAACTAGATCTGTTCGGTCCATTTAATATTCGAGCAGACCGCTGGCAACAGTCATATAATAAAACTCCGCGCACGTAGATCTGCGACCCTAGCACACAATTATAAAATTCTGCTAATATTGCACCAGAGAGATGTACCGTTACAACATGTTCCCCGGGAGAGGCCGCCAGTCACACCTACCGTGACCTATAATTAAACCCCCGTGTGTGCCGTTCCCCATAATAGTAGATCATTGTCAGTCAGTAGAATGGGGTTATGTTTTATGCTGTGATCGAAGATGAACAGTATGAAACTGGGTTACACGCATTGATCCCCACTTCCACACTCTCCACAGTTCATGTGAACAGTGAGAGATTCTTGAGACGTTGGCTGCGATGTTGAACATAAACATGTTCGCCACCTAATGCATGGGCGTCGGAATCCATTTGAGACAGGGCCCCCAATATGATGGATGTGAGAGGACTCGGGTTAACTTTGGCGTCCAGTATGATCGGTCTTCCCCAATACAGAGATGCCAAGTCAAATTGCACAAAAAGACATGTAACCACTTGTAATGATGTGAGGCAGGTGTAGACGAAGACCCGAAGCCGCGGCCCCGAGGGGAGAGTGGCAGGGGTCGGTCACCCTCCTGGGAATGCTTTTCAAGTTTTCAGTATACAGACTTAATTCTGGTGCATTTGTTTGCAGATATTTAAAATACAAAGAATCTCTAAACACATTTCGGCGGTGGATTTTGATTGGAAATCGGTACATTTATTTTTTTATTGAAATTACGGTTTGGCGATTGAAAACAAGTGAAAAAAGCTTGGGTTTCACCGGTAATGTGAGATACTTGCCTCCAATATATCACAATTTTTGACAACTTTGTTCATATAATGAGATCAATTTACGGGTCATTAGATTGAGTACATTCAAGTTCATTTATTGTACAACAGCATTGAACAATAACGTTATACGTAGAATGCAACCACGTTGTCGTGTTCGGTGAAGTCAAAAACAATGCCAAAAACACATCTACATAAATCAACAAGGAAACAGTATCAATTCTTCAATTTGTCTCAAGACCTCGTCTACTGTTGAATTAGATAAATAACACGTAATCAACAGGAGGCGCTGCTTCATTGATAAAAGCGGCATACGCTAGGCGTCACTACATGTCTCACGTCACACTTCAGCGGTCTTGCCGGTGTCAAACAGGAAGTCTATTCGGAGTCAAAACTGCGACTGTCGCATAACTATGGCCATGGGTAAGTTTTATGCATCAAACAAGTTATTATCTTTTCCTAGAGGATGTTGAGCGTATACAGTCGAGGTTGTTTTGTTTTAACAGGACGCACATCGGCTGCAATGTAAACTAAAATGATATCTTATTTACAACATTTCTTTCGATTTATCTAGCCTGTATAGGACTAGTGAAACTTCCATAAGTTAGTGACCGTGCAGGTGTAATGTCGTTGCTGCGTGGTATTGCGGTCACGCATATGTCACTTTACTCTTGACAACTTGTTGCCGTCACAGGTGATTTAACCCATTAGCATTTGATTTGGCCGTAGTCAGCTGGCAGTGCTGTAATCCGTGGCCGGCAAACTCATGTTTTAACAGAGTAAATATTCACTAGGTCCATCTGGCGATCAAGCAATACATTAAATTAAACACGGGTACTAGACGAAATAATGGGTATGCACGAGCCATCTTTTCATGGTTGTGGTTTGCTCTTTCAGATATCTAGTTATATGTGGCTAGCAATCACTTCCCTAGCATTGACAGTTTTCAAAAAACTTACAATAATATACAACAACATATACTTACTATATGTAAGGGCCGTAGCCAGATTTGTTGAGGGTCGTACTTGATACGAATGTCGGACAAGGCCAAAAGTAAAATAAATTAAATACTTGACCCGTAAGACCTATATTTTTACATCAAAATTGCCTCTTTATATGACGCAGTTATTAAAATATGGGGGAAATGTTTTTCCACAGCCATCTTTAAACAATGTTTTTTTTTAAATATGTGATCTAACCGCGTGGCACGATACAAGAACTTATCATAAAATGCACAATGTGTTACCTATCTGCTGTATTAGTGCGCCAAGAGAAACTGTCTATCTTCGACTTTGAATACTGGTTGCATTGTCATGGGCAGGGTCAATGAGGGTATCGATAGCCTCCTTAATTAGAGCTGTTTTGTTTTCGGAGGCATTTGAGCGTTTCACTGTCTTTATTCTTCTTCATCTTCATTTTTTCATCAAATAGCTTCCCTACATTTTTCTATAAGTCACATGCTTATTTCATGTGACAGTAGTCACGCAAATCGTGACACATGATAATTTTATTAAAACGTTTTCATTGATATGTGTGGTATCGTGGAAACTCATATGGGTTATAATGGTCGGATATGAGAATGAACGACCTTTGTTTTTTGTTGCATGTTGCTGTATTTATTGATTATGTCTATGTGCCTTTGTTCTAGCATCCACTACCGTGAAGATCGAGAAAGTTGTTGACAAGGCATATCAGAATGAGTTCATGAAGGGTTTGCATCAAATGCGTCAGAACGAGCAGTACACGGACCTGACGTTGCAGTCAGGTGACGTCCACATCCGGTGTCATCGTATCGTCCTCGAGGCCGCAAGTGATTACTTCAAAGCAATGTTCAGGTGTGGTCTTGAAGAAAGCATGTCAGCCACAGTCCCGCTGACAATGGAACCGGAGATACTGACCAGCATCGTCGACTATATGTACACCGGTGAGATTGAGCTGACTGTCGACAACGTGGAGAGCTTGGTCAAGGCAGGCGACCTCTTACAGCTGGGTTGCTTGAAAGCTAGGTGTGCAGATTTCATGGCGTTGCAAGTCGAACTGCACAACTGTATAGAATTCTACAGATTTGCCTTATTGTATCGACTCGACCAGCTGCAGAAGGTAACCAAGCAATTCGTATATGCCGAGTTCAAGACTGTCGCACTTATTGCGGAATTCAAAGAGTTATCCTGCGAAGAACTCATCGAGTTCATCAAAGACGATGACGTCAATGTTGAAGACGAGGACGTTGTCTTCGATGGCGTGATAGATTGGGTTAGATATGACCTTGACAACAGGAAGTCGTCCTTGCAGACAATCCTTGAACATGTACGCCTGCCATATTGTACGAGGAGCTACATGTTGCACATGAAGAACACATATGACCTGTTGACCCCCAAGTGCTTTGAGTATTTACACGAGGCAACATTGTTCCAGTTAGACACTGTGCACCAACATGCGTTCAGTAGTTGCCGCACAGTGCCACGCACCAACTTCCGAATGAAGTCTTGTCTCCTGTTAGTCGGTGGGATGGCTTGTTTGGAGGGCGAAGACAACCAATTTGAGCACAACAGCTGTCAGTACTACAAGGAAGACACAACTAGTTGGGAGTCACTGACGGAACTGCCACAGTCGGTCAGCGGACTGTACGACGTATGTCGCGTGGACAAAGGCCTGCTGGTGACTGGCGGCCTCACGAGTCGCGCTGTGAACCAAAGCTGGCTCTATGACTTTGCCACGAAGAAATGGGAGGAGATGCCACGACTTATCAATGCACGGTGGTACCACCGCAGTGTCTCTCTGGACGACTGCGTCTACGTGGTGGGAGGGAAGGATGTTAACAACACAGTGCTCGCATCTGTTGAGTGTCTGAATGCTAAGAGGAAACAGTGGTTGTCCCTGCCCGAGATGCCACAGGCGGTGTTTGCCCCCGCGGTTGTCACGTACAACAACAAGATTTTCGTGTTTGGTGGCGTTGAAGCGCAGGACAAGGATCTGTGTTGCACACAGGTGTTTGATACGACACAGGGTCAATGGAGCACTCTGTCGGACATGCCTGAAGTGTGCAGCTCCGGTGCTGCTGTGACATTGAACTGTTATATTTATGTGTTGGGAGGCTTCACATGCACATGTCTGAAATATGACCCGACCTCGGATAATTGGACAAAGCTGAGTCAGCCAAGCCTGAGCCACGGCAATGCCCCAGCAGTCGTGTGGCGCGGCTCTATACTGGTGGCAGGGGGCGGAGGTGGCAAGCCAGAATCATCGGTCATTGAACAATACAATCCTCTCACAGACACTTGGCTGGAATGGAAAACAACACTAGATATGAAGACGCTGTGCCATTGCATGTTCAACGTTGACCTCTCAGGTAGTGTGTAACATACAATGTGTTTGAACTGCAACTAGCAACATACACCTCACAGAGTGTAGTTTGTATCAATGATTGTAGATATATTATAATATAATAATATATAACAGTTAGACATTGTATATGATGATGAAATAGTTTGTTATTCAAGATTTCTCGAGGCTTGGGATATTATGATTGACCCATGTGGACGTTTGACAATTACGTAATTCAGAAGAGTAGGAGTTCGTAGTTACGTACAAGTGTATGCAACGCTATGCGTCAAACATCCACATAAGTTCTTACGTGACGAACGCTTCGTACAAACAAATTGACTTAGCTGCATGACATGAACTTATGTATCAGTGGAATTAATGGTACACTTTCGTTTGAAACGTATACCTAACTGTTAGTCCCTGTATTGAACAAAAACACAATTATTGATGAATACATTATAATCATATTGGAGATTTATGCAATGTGTGCTGTGCAGTTTGTATTCTACATGACATTGATAACATTACGTACACGTATAATACCTTTCTAAAATGGCTCGCATAATTAAATGTGTAGCTGCATATTAATTTAGCTACTTGAGCGTTGTACCTTAAATTAAGTTTTTCGTATTAGATAATATAATTTCCGTTGTGCCTGCCTAGTACCCTAACGTTATTATGTGAATATTGAATTAAAGTACTTTACATTACACTTAATCATCGTGTCGACACCATTAGGATAGTGTCTGTTAACATGGTTATTCGATGTTATGCACGGTTTTCTTTAATCGGGGTATCCCCAACTCATATTTAAAATGTACTTTGCCTATTCTGTGATCAGGATATGTGCAACGATTCGCTTAATGACATAATGTAAACATTATTTTTTTAAATGCAGTCATAAAGAACATGTGTATGTAAACATTGTAATCGCATAATAATGTATGTGCATGCCATCGGTCAAAATAAACACATATTGTATTGTACTGTATTGTATTAAATGGCAATGCTGAACTGACATTGGGACATAAATGGATAAACCATGATCAGTACGTCAGCTGGACACGGTAGGTTGTGGTAGCGTATCGCTTAGAACGCCGGACTCTCAATATAGAGAACCCGGGGTCTTGCTGCCGTTTCGAAACTTTTAGCAATTTCGTTTACCCCACGTTGCCACAGTTCACTCAGCTGTATAAATGAGTAACTGGCTACATACAGAGGTAGATATGTGAACGAATAGTCTTCACGCTGTCATTGCAGTGTGACAGAGAAGAGCCAAGGATGAGGTGTATAGCGCTTTGAATATTCCCGTGGACTGGATACCGCGATATAAAAGAGCGTATCTTTTTACCCGTGGACACCATTGTACAAATTTTGGCATCAAACAGAATATGCCGCGGTCGACATCCCTGCGTTGCACAAATATGGGCATTATATTGGCTAGCCCAGCTACGACATGCACACTTCGGACCATTGCAGGCATGTCTTTAATTAAATCACGTTCTCTGGGATTTCCCATTTGTTCATAAAAACGTGTTTTCTCATTCGTCGGCCCGCAAGTATTACTGGATATTTATAAAGTACGTATCCAACCTGTATTAAATGTTCCACCATATCCCAGCGCTGAAATATAATAGTGTAACTGTAATGTAATAATTAATAACCAAGGATAAACTGCATCAACATCAAATGAGTTAAATTAGAAAAATATTTGTTATTTCCACTGCTAACATGGGAACTTGCTTCTAATATTCGACAGTTTCGGACAACTGAGATATGCGCATTTAGTGGCATCGAAATACGCATAACCAGGTCCTTGTTAGACAGTCTCTCTTATCAGGGCTTTTAGGAAACGTTTACTGATGACTTCATCCTAAGAAAAAACATACTTTCAATGGAATAAGAGTTCAACATGTTCCCATAAAAGGTGCGCACGCACACACACACAGTCAATACCCACACTTGACCAGTGGTGGTGTTATATCGAATTACTGGCGGTGGGCAGTACTGGTATCTGCCCGATAATTTATCTTATTTCGAGTTAATTACTGGAGGTTTTTAAAGTTAGAAACCTAAATGACACGTCCAACCTTATCTCGGCGGTGTTACTAAAGCCTAGTTGTGCAATTGTAACATAATCAATAATCAATAACTGACCTGAATGTTACGGAAATTTTTTTAAGTCGCCACTCACAGTTGTCGTGGCTAAATATATATTTAAACAAGGTAGCCGTTTTGATAAATTGTGCACATTCTCTATTTATATTATCTATGTCTCGTGTGTTCAGTCCCTCCCCCCGTACCCTCACCAGCGGTGCGCGATACCACGACGTGCGTCCAGCCTCACTCATGCATTGTAGCTTTTCTCAAGAGTCATTCAATTGTTTTACACTTGCCATGTCAACTAGTTAACCACTGATATTCGCCTCAGCCCAAAATAGTATACCACTCTCAGTCAGTAGAATGGAGCTATGTACTGTGTTGTTATTGAAGACGCACTATATAAAACTGAATTACACGCACACTTTGGCCCCCAATATAATCGGACTTCCCCAGGTACAGAGGTGACAAGTAATATTACACACACCAAGTCAGGGATCGACCAATTTGCCTGATATGAGGGAGGTAGTTGATGATCTAGCGCTGCAGACCTCGTTACTCGGCCGAAAGGGGAGAGTGTGGCAAGACGGAGAGTGTGGCAAGACGGAGAGTGTGACAAGACGAAGAGTGTGGCAAGACGGAGAGTGTGGCAAGACGGTGAGTGTGGCAAGATGGTGAGTGTGGCAAGACGGATAGTGTGGCAAGACGGATAGTGTGGCAAGACGGAGAGTGTGGCAAGACGGAGAGTGTGGCAAGACGGAGAGTGTGACATGACGGATAGTGTGGCAAGACGGAGAGTGTGGCATGACGGATAGTGTGGCAAGACGGAGAGTGTGGCAAGACGGAGAGCGTGGCAAGATGGACAGTGTGGCAAGACGGAGAGTGTGGCATGACGGATAGTGTGGCAAGACGGAGAGTGTGGCAAGACGGAGAGTGTGGCAAGACGGAGAGTGTGGCAAGACGGAGAGTGTGGCATGACGGATAGTGTGGCAAGACGGAGAGTGTGGCAAGACGGAGAGTGTGGCAAGACGGACAGTGTGGCAAGACGGAGAGTGCGGCATGACGGATAGTGTAGCAAGACGGAGAGTGTGGCAAGACGGAGAGTGTGGCAAGACGGTGAGTGTGGCAAGACGGATAGTGTGGCAAGACGGATAGTGTGGCAAGACGGAGAGTGTGGCAAGACGGACAGTGTGGCAAGACGGAGAGTGTGGCATGACGGATAGTGTGGCAAGACGGAGAGTGTGGCATGACGGACAGTGTGGCAAGACGGAGAGTGTGGCAAGACGGAGAGCGTGGCAAGACGGACAGTGTGGCAAGACGGAGAGTGTGGCATGACGGATAGTGTGGCAAGACGGAGAGTGTGGCAAGACGGAGAGTGTGGCAAGACGGATAGTGTGGCAAGACGGAGAGTGTGGCATGACGGATAGTGTGGCAAGACGGAGAGTGTGGCAAGACGGAGAGTGTGGCAAGACGGACAGTGCGGCAAGACGGAGAGTGCGGCATGACTGATAGTGTGGCAAGACGGAGAGTGTGGCATGACGGATAGTGTGGCAAGAAGGAGAGTGTGGCAAGACGGAGAGTGTGGCAAGACGGACAGTGTGGCAAGACGGAGAGTGTGGCATGACGGATAGTGTGGCAAGACGGAGAGTGTGGCAAGACGGAGAGTGTGGCAAGACGGAGAGTGTGGCAAGACGGAGAGTGTGGTAAGACGGAGAGTGTGGCAAGACGGAGAGTGTGGCAAGACGGAGAGTGGGGCAAGACGTCACTACATGTCTCATGCCACACTTCTGTTGTATTGCCGTTGGCAAGTGTCATACTCGAGTCGTAATATTGTATTAATAAGTTCCATTGCAATTGTATTCTTCAAATTAGTTGGTTTCTTTTGTGATATAATTTTGAGAGGTTACTGGTGTGGTTTTTTTTATGATTAGGCAACGGAGCAAGTTACATTTACTTAGTTTTATTTACGACGTGGTTCCGTAGACCTGCGGACATGCCGCAGTTCACGCGTGAAAAATATGTTCCAACTTGTTATTCATCATCCTTAATAAATGTTGTGATTTGGTGAGTAGGTAGTTTTGGGGTTGACTTAGTGGGATTTAGGATAAGGTATTCCGGGAAATGGGTGGTGTTTTGGAATAAATCACTAAGTGGATAGATAAAGGATTACCAGTAGATATTCTCTACTTAGATTTTTAGAAAGCTTTCGACAAAGTGCTACATCACAGATTACTATTTAAATTAAAAGCGATGGTATCGGTGATGGCATAATCGACTGGATAAAAATGGCTTACATACAGAATACAGCGTGTTGTAATTGCGTATTGTGATTTGCGCCTAGCTGGCTGCATGTAAATAGTTGTCGACATTTTGTCACATTTGTATAAGTTTTATTTAATCTATCACACCGAGTTTTATTGTATACGTCCGTCAACATATCTGGAATACACCAAGAAGTCGCATTCTGCAAAAGTTCGCCGTATGTGTGTGTTTTATTACTTACTTTAAAAAACGTTCTTTATTGCACTGTGGGTTCAGCACCTGACCACACATGAACATTCTAGCTGGTCATTCGGCCACAGTTGACCCTTGTTGGGTTACCATGCCGCCGTACAGGTATACTGCCTGTCAGCTTCTTGAACTTTCCTATGCGTCACGCCTGAATAACGATGCATGGAGGACAGTGATTGAACTCGGCATTGCCGCAAAGTTACCAACGGGACGCGGTTGCCGAGGTGGTGTTCAGAAACAGCGAATCATTCATCCAGTGATCAGACATCGGCCACCCACTCGCCAAGCAATCCCAAGTAAACAAACGGGTGTTGATAGCGCGAATCTCGTTCAGCTGATCGATCCGTCACTGCGCGTGACAGCTGTACTACAGCTACGCTCGGGCTGTTGAATGTTAGATCGCTGAGTAATAAGGCTAGTTTTATCACATATGACGCATGCGAAAACGGCATTGACATTTTGTGTCTGACAGAAACCTGGTTAACTGATAACGATGCGTTTTTGATGTCTGCTATTGTTCCTAACGGATACACGTTCCAACATCTCCAGCGAAACGATCGTCGCGGTGGACGAATTGGGGTTCTGTGCAAAGCTTTCTTTCACCTTGCACTACCCAAACCGTGGCACGCCGAATCTTTCGCATGTCTCGGAGTCATGCTACGTGGATCGAGCGTTCCAGCAGCCGTACGCATTTTTGTGGTGTACCGGCCACCATCATCTGGACGCAAATCTAAGCTGTTTCGTGTATTCTTAGAGGAATTCGGCGAATTACTGGAGCATGTCTTCTTAAAAAACCGACTAATCGTACTTGGTAATTCCAACGTTCACTACGGAAATGATGACGACAAGGACGCATGTGACTTGGTTGCAATTCTCAGCGACAATAATCTGCAACAACAGGTGATATCACCAACGCACTGCCGATGTAACATTCTTGATCTGGTGATCTCACCGGTGACTGGTTCTGTGCAAACAGATGTATCGGTAGAATCACTGCTGATAGACCACCACGCCATTATGTGTAAGCTCACGGGGTCAGTGGACCACTCTGTCAGACATGCCTGAAGTGTGCAAAGTCGGTGCTGCTGTCACATTGGACGACTGTATTTATATGGTGGGAGGCCACAATAGGAAATGTCTTAAATATGATCCAGCATTGGACAATTAGGCAACGCTGAATCGACGAAAACAAAGCCACGGCCACTCTATACTGGTTGCAGGGGCTGCCTTTCTAAGGATGAATCACTTGGCATTGAGCGATATGATCCCTGACAAAACACCTGGTCTTGCAGTAGCAAAGCTGCAAATAAGGAGAATCTGGCATCCCACTGCATGTTCAAAGTTGACCTTCATGGTGTGTGAAGGTTTACACTTCCGGGTCTGACGTTGTGGACTGCCGCTTGTATTATACACATCACGAAGATATGACTGTGACGAAAAAAGTTTAGTAGTTGATTAAGTTATTTGAAATTTGCATGATATGAGTACACGCATACCAATACAGAATCAACAAACGCATGTGATGTTAACTTCTCATTGCACCATGTTGTAGAGTTTTCGTGAAATTCTACAATTTGTTTTCGAGAAAATCAACATGGCAGATGCTCCTTCTCAGCTATTACCAAAAATATGAATTTTGTTGATACACCTCACCTCACCTACCTCACCTATCCTCTTCGGGCCCAGTGGCCCATGAAGCCGAAGTGAATCTCCTCCATCTTGTTCTGTCAGCTGCTACACGTCTGGCTTCGTTCCAGCTATTCCACCGTATACGTCTTTCATTTTCAATAGTTGATCGCCACGTTGTCTTTGGTCGCCCAACCTTTCTTCTACCTTCAGGCGTCCAGGTCAGTGCAGTCTCACAATTGCTGTTTTTGGCCATTCGTAGGATATGTCCTACCCACATCCATCTTCTTAACTTGACCTCAGTGCTGATTGTCTTCAATTTTGTTTTCGCCAGAATATCTCGATTTAATACAACGTATGGCCATCGAATTTGTAGGATTCGTCTTAAACACTTGAAAAAAAATGTATCTAACTTTCTGTTGTCTCCTTCGTTAATTTTCCTTGTTTCACTTCCATACAAACAACACTGGTTTAACAAGTGTGTTAAAAAGCCTCAATTTCGATCTCAATGTGTATATATTTGAACTCCACATATGCTTTAGCTTCATGAAGGATACCCTCGCTTTACAAATTCTGTTAACAATGTCATCGCCGCATCCTCCTTGCTTACTAACGTTCGCACCAAGGTAGTTATACTTGTCCACTTCCTTTAGCTCTTGATCATCGATTAGTATTCTGTTTTCGCACTTGCTGTTTATCCTCAATATTTGAGTTTTCTTTTTATTTATTCTTAGTCCTGTCCTTGCTGCAAATTGATTCAGTTGTATTGTCTTTGTTTGCATGTGTGTGTAGCATGATGACATGAGTGCTATGTCGTCAGCAAAGTCCAGGTCCTCTAGTTTTGACGTGAAGTTCCATCTTATTCCTGTTTTGTTTCTCGCTGTTGTGTTTCTCATTATCCAGTCCACTACTATCAAGAAGATAAATCCAGACATTACATCTTCTTGTTTAACTCCAGTTTTGACCTTGAACCACTCATATTCCTCACCTTCGTCTACATTCACTATCTTCGTATAACATCTGTACCATGTGGATTATCTTGCATGGAATTCCATAGCTCTCCATAATTTTCCATAGATTCTCTCGGTTCACTGAGTCAAATGCTTTTTCAAAATCCACAAACGTGATGTATAGAGTTGCCTGCCATTCCACTACCTGTTCTATAATATTTCGTAAAATAAATATATGTTCTACTGTGCCTCTCCCACTTCTGAAACCTGCTTGTTCGTCTCTCAACTTGCTGTTAACTCCATCTCTTATTCTGTCAATGAGTACTCTTCCGAATACTTTACTAGGAACAGATGTCAAAGTAATTCCTCTCAAATTCCCGCACTCTATCAGGTCACCTTCCTTCGGTATTTTAACGATCAGTCCCTGCTTCCACGTTTTTGGCACTTTCTCTTGTTCCCAAAATGTTCTGAATAATTTGACAAGCCATTTCTCTGTTGTATTCATGTCTGCTTTTAATAATTCTGCTGTAATTTCGTCCTTGCCCCCTGCTTTCCCGTTTTTCATCTTCCTTAGCGCTGTTCTAATTTCTGCCTTTGTTATTGGGTCAGTGCTGATTTCGTTTATGATCGGATCTATTTCCACATCTGTTACAGGGTCATCAGGTATAGGTCTATTAAGAATTTCCTCAAAGTGTTCTTTCCATCGCTTCCTTCTGGCCAATCCTTCCGTTATTAAGTTTCCACCTTTGTCTTTCACTGCATTTGTTGTCTTACGTTTGTCATTACTGAGGGTTTTTGTAATATCATACACTTCTTTCATTCTTCCATTATGTGCTGCTTCCTCTGCTTCCATGGCAAGGTGGTCAACCCACTTCCTCTTGTCTTGTCTCATGCTCTTCTTCACTTCTTTGTCTTTACACCTATATTTATCCATGTAATTCTGCTTAATCCTGTCTGACTTTGTCTGCTCGATGTTGTTCTTCAGTCGTTTTCTCTCTTCTACTAACTCCCACGATTCCTTGCTGATCCATGGTTTTTGCCCTTTCTTTTTGTACCCCAGTTCTTCTTGAGCTGTTTCTTTGTATGCATCCTCAAAGTCTTGCCATTGTTTCTCAAATTCTTCGTCGCCTGTTTCTTCGTAGTATTGTAATATATCATATTTGTTGCATAACTTCAGTGAGAATTGGGCTTTAATAGCTGGGTGCTGTAACTTAATTATATCAAATTTCTTTCTGATCGCCATGTTCTTTTATTTTCTCTTTAGTTTCAGCTTGATTTTTGATCGCACTAATTGGTGGTCGCTCGCAATGTTGGCTCCTCTCATGGCCCTAGTGTCCATTACTGATGTCCGGTGTTGCCTACTCACTAACACATGGTCTAATTGATTCTTTGTCTTTCCTCCTGGAGATGTCCATGTCTGTTTATGTATAAGTTTATGTGGGAAAATGGTACCTGTTACCACGAGGTTATTGAGTCCGCAGAAGTCAACAAGTCTTTCTCCATTGTCATTTCTTTCACCTACTCCATGGCTTCCTATTATGTTTTCATATCCGTCGTTGTCTTCTCCAACTTTGGCATTTAAATCCCCCATTACTAAGAGTATGTCATGCTTATGAACACTGTCCACAACTGTCTGGAGCTGTTCGTAGAAATTGTCTTTATCTTCGACGCTGGCTTCATTTGTTGGTGCATAGACTTGTATGATCGATAACTTTACATACATGGAGAAGAATCTATCATAAATAATTCTATCACTGATAGGTTTCCATTCCAGCAATGGTTGTTCTGCTTTCTTCGTCATCATTATTGCTACTCCGTGTCTGTGTATGTTGTCTTCTCTCCCTGAAAATATTATGCTCTCTCCGGTGTTCATCTTGACCTTTCCTTGTCCATCCATCTGCATTCACTAATGCCCATGACATCTATTTTATATTTATCCATTTCTCTTGCAAGCTGGGTTGATTTCCCTATAGAGTATAATGTTCTCACATTCCAACATCCTATATTTACATTAACTTTTGGCTTGGTTAACGACGTTGTCAGCCTCCTGTTTGGCTTTGATCCGGAAGCGTCATACTGTCAAAATAAATGATGTCATCATCTGCTGGTATCTGGAACGTCGCCTTCCTGTAGCCATTTCCAGCACAAGCTGGCTTTTGAAATTCACTTCTGGTTTCTGTAACATTATTTGAGCTGGGAGGGTTGTTGGCCCTCCGCAGTAGGTTTATTTTCGGGGTTTTCTTCCCTTAGCCATAGCCTCGTTTGCCCAGCACAATGTACTGGTTACCGGGGTGCACCACGGGGAGGTGAGGTTGACTTGAGTGTCTTTACGGTTGAGCGCATCAACACCCCTTACACACCTTTGTTTTACCCACGCAGTCGATACTCCCGTCACTGACATACCCACGTGCTGCCTCTGACCAATAGTACTGTTGTAATAATGGAATACCGCCATTTACCAGTTCAAATATAAACATATTGCTAGAAAAAAATTACATTCCATCACTAGCACCTTTTCGTGTGACTTGAACCCGGAAATAAAACATGGCGACAGATCGGTGGATCCGTCTTTTCAAAACCCATGGCACTTAATTGATTGATTCATATGACATGAACCCGGAAGTGAGCATTGATCTGTCCCGGTGCGACATGAATCAACCAGTCACATCACACTTTTCGTCGAGTTCATGAAGGCGCCATAGTCAGCTAAACAAGTCCAAGCCTTGTTTGATATGATACACTTGTCCCAGAGTCCGCTACATGGTAGGTGCGACATGGGGTATGGGGCGTCAGAACATTGCTGTCTGAACCCAGTGTCTGCTACATGGTAGACACGACATGGGGTATGAGGCGTCAGAACGTTGCAGTCTGAACCCAGTGTCTGCTACGTGGTAGACACGACAGGGGGTATGGGGCGTCAGAACATTGCTGTCTGAACCCAGTGTCTGCTACGTGGTAGACACGACAGGGGGTATGGGGCGTCAGAACGTTGCTGTCTGAACCCAGTGTCTGCTACGTGGTAGACACGACAGGGGGTATGAGGCGTCAGAACGTTGCTGTCTGAACCCAGTGTCTGCTACGTGGTAGACGCGACACGGGGTATGAGAGCGTCATTTTGTGTAACTTTATGTCGTAGCTGCAATAAATGTACCAATGTTAAAAGTAATTGTTAAAATTGTTGCATGTTTTGCGCCCATTTTGATGTTGACTCTGATACAATCGTAAAATTAGGGACATCATTATTTGTTTTATAATAGGCGACCATGTTAACGTTTTATAATCGTGTACGAAAAATAACGATCCAGATTTGATCACAAAGCCACAAGTTGTTGAATGTCATATCATTGACATGCTGTAAAGTTTTTTTTGGTAAAAACCTAACATTTATTTCGAGAAAATCAACATACGAGGTGCTTCCTCTCAAATGTTGGCAAAAAGAGGTGTCAGGGTACAGCACATTATTGAAAGGGGTATCTTCTCAAAATCAATGGCACTTGATTCGTATGCCATGGACCCGGAAGTGAAACAATGATCTTCGACATGAATACACCAGATCAGTGGTGCCGTCTGACGGTACCAGTTACAACAAACGTGTTCAGAAAGACTCTGTTCGCCGAGTTCACACTGGCCCCATAATCAGCTAAACGACCCCAGCCATTTAATTAGTGAGTCATAGTACACTGACGGAATACAACTAACTCGGCACGAACAATTATTTTGCATGTTGCATGTTAACTTAGATATAATAATAAATATGATATTGGCATATTTGTTGAGCTCAAGAAAGTTTCTTATTCTGTTAGTCATGACATATTGGCCACAAAAATATATTATTGTGGCATTCGGGTGGGGGTAGCACTTCTCTCTATGTAGTAGTGCCTGTGGCAGGTAGCCCCTCGCCTTTGATGCATTATGGTGATTACCAGTTTGATTGGTTGTGTGCATACACTGTTGTTTTATTGGATACACCAATAACTGGTGATTATCGACTTGTATGTAGAATGATTATTTTTACTGGTGTATTTGCTACTTTTGTTGCAAAATATTACAATGCGCCTACCTGTGTTTCTGGTATATCACTAACGCAATCTACGTCACCGACGAAGGTTCGATATTACAAACGTACTGAACTTATTGGCGTAATAAGGCTGCTTCCTGGATAATTAAATCACAGTAATCGGTCGGCCAACTTGCGAATTATATTCACTATTCACGCAGCAATAAGTTAAATTACCATTTGACGTCGGAGCCCGCTACGTGGTAGGTGCGATATAGGGCATGAGTGGTCATTCAATTGAGGTATGGCCCCGCAGTCTGCTACGTGGTAGATACGATATGGAGTATGAGGGGTTATGAAATTATGGTATGACCCCATACTAGGTAGATGTTAAAATAAATGGTTAAAACCATTGTATGTTTTGCACCCTATCAGAGGACTGTGTTCACTAATATCGTTTCATTCAGCCACCGCGAGGTTACGCCATAATTATAATGCCTCATACCAGAATCTGGGAACAAATGTAGCGCAACTTTACATTCATTAGACAGTTTCAGCTTTTTCGCTCCCAACGTATATCAATACTTAACGTATAGCATAAAAGTTAAACGTATTTCATACGTAGCCGTAATGTAGTTTCTGCATTAAGTTTGAAGCAGTGAACTTGCCCGTTAAGGGCTAATGTGAGGTGCTCCAGGAAGTGTGAGGTGCTCCAGGAAGTGTGAGGTGCTCGCAGGAAGTGTGAGGTGCTCCAGGACGTGGGAGGTTGGTCATAAAAATTGGTTGAAGGTGGGAAGTTGGCCTCAACAATAGGTGGGAGGTGGGTTTGGTGGGAGGTAGACTCTCAAAATGTGTTTGAGGTAGGTGGTTGCCACCCGCGCAAAAACAAAACACCCACCCGCCACACACAACTCGAGCTCGAGTGTATTTCTTGGTCTTCATCTATGCCATGCATGAACGAATTTCCACCAGCAGGTTTTTTTAACGTATAAGCTACATTAGAACTACTGGTGTATTCCCTATCCTGTTATGTCATGACTGTTCTTACATATCTATATTACTTCGCGTATAAAAATTAAGTATGTGTTCTTTGAAATGACGCCTAAAACTTATCTCGGCACGAAACTTACGGAGAACATGTGACCGGCAAATTAAATTCCACACTTAACTGAAGCTGTCTATTACCTCCAGGGACGCATCTAAGACTTGAACAAGGGCCCGCACACGCACCTGTCCCACCTGTCCTTCTGACTTGCTCCACCCCTCACCCCCACCCTGCCATATATCCGTACTGGTGGGGCTGCTGGCGAATCTGCTCTTTTTAGTATCTCAATTGGCCATAAAATGTAAACGAATAATTCAGAAATATGCTTCTTGTTTGTTCTGTATGTTGATTACTTTGCTCTGCCCCAAAAATATACCCATTACTACTGCCATAATCAACGCATTCTGTTGTCAAATCTAGGATCCAACGATATTACTAACACATTGAACTGTGCGTGCGTGGGTGCGTGCTTGCGTGCGTGCGTGCGTGGGTGCGTGAATGTGTGTGTGTGTGCGTGCGTGCGTGCGTACGTGCGTACGTACGTACGTATTTGCGTGTTTGTGTTACATTACTCAGTTTCTCATACAATGGACCCTTAGTGTGAATATAGCTGTGATGTGTGCAGTCACGTATTTGTCAGTTCAAGGGGCAGTGTTATACGTTCTCTCATCAGGCAGATAAGGGATGATCACAAAACATGGATGTTCGACGCTACACGTAGTTGAGTTCATGGGGAAAGAAGCTACCAACTGTTTATATTGATGTAATTTCTCAACACGTCGTTTCTTTTATGATCACAATGCATAAAGGTGCTGAATTGGAGCGCTATTGTGCATTATGGTGGATGACGTATCAATTGGGGAATACGAAGTTGCTGAAGTAGCACACGGGTCGATGTGATTCATAGTTTCATGTAGTGGAGGACGGGGTCAGACGTTAAATAATATCGGTTTCCTGTAGTGGCAAATATCGATGTGTTTAAGTATTCGCTAAAATATTCTGAATATAAAGGCTCCTACACTTGTTGGTGTATTGTGATAGATATTTTTTTGCACGCAAGCAAACACACACGCACGCACACACGCATTCTTACTGCTTTTCTCAATGCTGACCACTTATTGTTTCGCCAACAACATTACACCTTGTTCATTACATTTTGATCAATCTTTTACATTTAATTATCTAGCTGGAGAAGATATATTGGTTGCCTTATGCTCCAAGATTGCGAACAGAATTGAATGAGTGAGTGATTTGCTCGGATTTGTTCATTAACAATCATGCCCTTCATCAGGGGGGTTCTGGGGGAACGAACCCTTTTGGTTGAGATAATTTTGTTTAACTGTAAAAAAATAAGAAATTATCCCAGAAATCCCCGGCTGATTGTATACGCTCGAACCCACCTTTACAAAACCACGAGGGCGGACCTGATAGTTACGTAGTTTGATTAATAATGTATCATTGCATCTATGACAGACTGAAACAACACTGCCATTCCTGGTATTAGGGTTAAATTGAGGCCATAAGGATCTTCTGATATGATTTGTAACACTATCAAATCATTAATATGACCATACAGTGTATTTGATGCGTGGACCCCTACTTGACGTGTGCATTTGTAGATGACGTTTGATTATTACTGTGTAATTAAAACTTGTAGCAGTTATTTATGTTCCAAGTCAATGTGTTATTCCTTATATTGTATTTGTAGTATATTCATTTGCCGTGTTCGGGAAAGCCAAACGTGATAATTAACGTGTGTAAAAAAACGAGTGGATTCACAAAAGGTGTCTAATAAAGTTTGATGTATGTAGCAGAACTTTGTTTTAGTGTAGCCTTGCAGGTCCCCCACTTGAACAAATCTGACACACATTCCACAACATCATACGCTTTGCTAACAATTTTAAGAAATTAAAACTTGTAGCAGTATTTTCTTTATGTTCCAAGTCAATGTGTTATTCCTTATATTGTATTTGTTGCTTATTTATTTGCAGTGTTCGGGAAATCCAAACGTGATAATGGCAAACAGCCCGTTTACATAAATCGACAAGGAAGTGTAGCTACAATTCAATTACAGTTCAATTTATTTCCAAAGCTCGTCTCCAAAAGGAATGGAATGGATGAAAGGGATAGTTATCAACGGTAGGCGCTGCTTCACATATAAACGTGTCATTCGCTAGGGGTCACTATATGTCCCATGCCACACTTCTGTCGTACTGTTGTCAACGGGAGGCGCTGCTTCACATATAAACGTGTTATTCGCTAGGGGTCACTATATGTCCCATGCCACACTTCTGTCGTGCTGTTGTCAACGGGAGGCGCTGCTTCACATATAAACGTGTTATTCGCTAGGGGTCACTATATGTCCCATGCCACACTTCTGTCGTGCTGTTGTCAACGGGAAGCGCTGCTTCACATATAAACGTGTTATTCGCTAGGGGTCACTATATGTCCCATGCCACACTTATGTCGTGCTGTTGTCAACGGGAGGCGCTGCTTCACATATAAACGTGTTATTCGCTAGGGGTCACTATATGTCCCATGCCACACTTATGTCGTGCTGTTGTCAACGGGAGGCGCTGCTTCACATATAAACGTGTTATTCGCTAGGGGTCACTATATGTCCCATGCCACACTTCTGTCGTGCTGTTGTCAACGGGAAGCGCTGCTTCACATATAAACGTGTTATTCGCTAGGGGTCACTATATGTCCCATGCCACACTTCTGTCGTGCTGTTGTCAACGGGAAGCGCTGCTTCACATATAAACGTGTTATTCGCTAGGGGTCACTATATGTCCCATGCCACACTTCTGTCGTGCTGTTGTCAAGCGTCATACTCGAGTCGTACAATTTGTCTTATCAGTTCCATGTAATAGGCAATACAGTAACACACAACGTAGACTAACATACAGGTATCTTATTTAGATGGAACTTTAGTTATTTTACGAAGTGTTTCCATAGCTATGCGGACGCAAGTGAAAAACATGTTTGTTAATTATGCTGTTGTGACTGGAGGAGTTGGGGTTAAGTTAGCTAGGGCTATGGTTAGGCAATCCCGGAAAGGGGCGTAAATCAACAAAAGTATTCTCCTTGAAGTAACAGTGTAGTGCTGGATGCCGGCTACGTATGTACACCGTCCTTCATTGTATCTAGCCTATTGCCTTCGGACAATAGACGAAGTAAAAATAAATGATTGCGTAGCTGTAATATCGGTGTTATAAAATCAGGTTCAGTGTACTACGGTTAAGCCTATGCATCCATCATAAACATATACAAATTATTTGAGTCACACAGGTGATCAGCAATCAAAATACCCATCATACGGACATGATAACTTGTTGTCACATAAACATCCACATTTGCCTTAATTGGTACTTGATGCTGCAAGTCGACATTTTGGAACTGACTTGGAACAATCGTAGACAAGACACGTGGCGTTGTGAACAATCGTGCGTAATTCTTCGCTTCTATTACTTACGAGTGGTAAGAATATCTGTAGAAAGGGTCATAGCAAGGTTAATTTCGAGAAATTATAGTCTTACGTCTCTTTACTGTGGTTGTAGACATATTAACGAAATAACCTGCAATCAGCAGGAGGCGATGCTTTACTGGTAAACGTGTAATACGCTAGGCGTCACTACATGTCCCATGTCACACTTCAGTGGTTTTGCCGGTGTCAAACTGGAAGTTATATCCTAGTCGAAGTTGTCGTATATCCATAGCCATGGGTAAGTGTTATTCTCTAATTTAGTTGTTATCTTATCCGCTGTGATGTTGAGAGTTTAATGATTAGGTTGTTTTTGCCGTCATACACAGCACATTATGGTACAACGGAAACTAAAATTTAGAACATTACTTTCGTTTTATCTAGCCTCTTGTACTAGTCATAGTCGCATGACTGTGTGACTGCTATATGGCTGCTCAGTGGTCAAGTCCAATGTGTTCCAGTTAAGCCACATTCAGAGTGTTACAGTCACACAAGAGCTATAACCCATTAGCACTCAAGTAGCACTTTGTAGATTGGACATCAGGAAACACTCGTTCTCACAGAGGACAATAAATGAATGGAACAAATTGTCTACAGATTGTGTAACTGCTAGCAGCGTGAATATGTTTAAAAACAAGGTTGACACATATCTCAGGAGGGCGGGTTATAAGTAGATGAACATAGTTGGACTCTTGATAAGCCAATGGCTTCCTTGTCCACTTGCCATCTGGGCCTTTGGCTTGGATGGCAAATCTTGTTAAATCTTGTTAAAAGTAGTCCGTATGTCTACAGCCGACAATACTGTATTCGGGTGGATCCCTGTACTACGTAGGCGGCCTATTCACGTTTCACAAAAGTAAATAGAGATACGTGTAGGTCCATCTAGCGATCACATCAAACACTAAATTCGCTACACGTACAGGCGGGAATTATTGATATTCGAGATACTTATTTTCATGGATCTCTGATTCGCAATGTTATAATTTCTTCGTTGACTTTCAATTTTCTTGCGTTAAACAAGTTTTCTGAGCATAGTATTTTAATTACAATATATACAGCCACATCAATTTCTGCAATATGTAGGTATTTAAATTACCAAAGTTAAAATAATACTAATAGGTGATACACGTTTGACATTCTAACGTAGGACCAACTTTGGCATTAGTTTGGCTAACCGGTGGTCGGTGTAGCCATGTTGGACAAATGTACGCTGAATACTGGTCATCCTCCAGCCAGCAGACCACATAAAGCTGCTGTTATCAACCCTTTTCTTTCATCAGCCTTAAGTTGACATGTTTGTTGGTTGGTCAACACATTTTACAGTTGGACAGCGTCAAAGTGATCTGCGAGAGTATTGTGTTACATTCTAACGTAGGACCACATTTGGTCTGCGAGAGTATTGTGTTACTGCAGGTGGGGTCAACTGTACCTTTGCAATGTGTATTGTTTCATTCGGTGTATTACGTGTGTCTCTGCTATGCCAAACGGGCATCTGCAGAGACCCGTAACGTTCTAGGACGCGGTCCTGTCGTGTTCCCGGAGATTTCACATTTGTTCAAGGAATATGTTTATCTGCAAGCGGTGACACATCAGTATCTGTCCGATAGTCTATCATATTTCGAAAAGATTACCGGAGGTTTTTAAAGTTTTAATCCTAAATAATAAGGCCAACCTTATCTCAGCGATGTATCCAGTAGTGTAACAGTAACATAATTAATAATCAAGCTTACATTTGTATCACTATTACCTGACTTGAATATTACGGAGAATTGTTAAAATCGCCGCGTACAGTTGTCATGGCTCATTACATAATAATAAACAAATTAACGGTTTTGACCAATTGTGCACATGCTCTATTTAAATTATTTACACCTCAGTGTGTTCGGGCCACTTAGCATTCAGAAAAAGAAAGTTGGCACAATTCGCACAGTACTCAACATTCCACGAACCTAACCGGAAGGGCTACCGGCACCCCTCCCGTACCCTCCCCAGCGGCGCGCGCTTCCACGACGTGAGTCGAACGTCACTCAAACATTACAGTATTTCTTGTAGCTTTTCTCAAGAGTAATTCAATTGTTTTACACTTGCCATGTGAACTAGTTAACCCGTGGTATGTGCCTCAGCCCAAAACAGTATACAACTGTCAGTCTGTTTGGCACCTTCAAGGGAGGGTTGGCCACTCTGGACACTTAAGCACTTAGCACAACGTTTACCTTTTTATTATTTAATTCTCAACCTAATTTAGTCACATTTTAGCAGAGGTTTTAGCATGATTTTTAAAGAGTACACTCCATGTTATATATAGTCACCACATTCACGATGTACACAGCCAATACATTCACGTTGTATATAGTCACCACATTCACGATGTACACAGCCAACACATTCACGTTGTATAATATTATAGTCACCACATTCACGATGTACACAGCCAATACATTCACGTTGTATATAGTCACCACATTCACGATGTACACAGCCAATACATTCACGTTGTATATAATCACCACATTCACGATGTACACAGCCAATACATTCACGTTGTATATAGTCACCACATTCACGATGTACACAGCCAATACATTCACGTTGTATATAGTCACCACATTCACGATGTACATAGCCAACACATTCACGTTGTATATAATCACCACCTTCACGATGTACATAGCCAACACATTCACGTTGTATATAATCACCACAGTGCGACAATGCTCCAGAGTGGGATATGCAATTATGAGGAAGAAGAAGACGAATGGAACTATATATTGTGTTGTGCTTAAAGACGCACTGTATAAAACTGGGTTACACGCATTCTTCGGCACCCAATATAACCGGACTTCTTCAATACAGGGTTCACAACTTGTTAGTCACCATCCCGAATAATTATGTTGTGACTTGGGGAGTAGTTAGATTTTGAGTTAGGTTAGGTGACCCTTTGCGATGTCTGCAACATGTTGCAACGAAATGAATTGATGCCCACTATGTAATTAACACATTCCTTCAGGTTTTCTAGCCTATTGTCTTCGGGTTACAGACATCGTAAACGTCGGTTAGTGACTGTGTAGCTGTAATATCGGTGCTCCAAAATCAAGTTCAGTGTGTTAAGGTTAAGTCTATGCAACCAACATGAACATATACAATGCATTACAGTCACACATGTGATTAGCACATAAGTCATGTTGGCCGTTGACAGCCGGCGGTGTTGTATTCTAAGTTGCTGGCTAACGCATGGTTAAACACAAACAGATATACATATAAAAATGCACGTAGGTCCGCCTGGCGATCAATGAATACACTGAAAAGAATTATGGGTATTTCAAATACCAGATACCCCTTTCTACAGTTTTCTGTTTTGCAACGTTATGATTTGTTTAGTTGGCGATGAAATATATTTCCTGGTTTCAAAACGTTTTCTGTCAGTCAGTTAATTAACCCGATTTAATTAACTATCAGATAAACACAAATTGTAACAGTAATTTGTAATTTGTATTGACGCATTTCGGGAAACTTCAGTACCATGCCGCAGAAAACGTCTCCGAGGATATTCGGAATCTTATTTCAATGCAATAAACACACATTTAATGTTTATAATCATTATTGTATGTATACTATTAAAGTTACTTGACAATAACCAGGAACATGTATAACATTATTACCTTTTTTTGTTATAAAAACGGAAACATCGTGTGACGTCAGTCGCACAATTTGGCGGTTGTTTTCAACAACATTCGATGTAGCCTGAAGATAAACCTTCTCACAATCAATTATTTGGACCAAATTTCTTTTATTTATTGACTACATCATGCAGATGGTATTACACAGAATACACACGAAGTTTGTGCGTACCAGCGGTGGCTCAGCTAGTCCGACTCGCAGAATTGTCAATACACTTTAAGCTGTCCGCAAGCGACCGGATGACTATGAATGGTTGGGTCCAAATTCCCTGTTCGCTGTCCGCATTGGCCAGGTGGCCGCTATGGAGAGTTAGCGGACAGTGCTACCTAATAGGAAGTCACTCGGGACTTTCAAAAATGTCCGTTATAGACAGGTGTCCGTTGTGGGCAGGTGTTCGCTAAGGCAGGTTTTACTGTATCACTTTAAATTTTTTAACTTGTTACCGTCACAGATCCTTCAACCCACGATCACTCATATTTCAACAGAGTACATTGAGATACACTATGTCCATCTGGCGACCACGCAATACATTAAATTAACCATAGCTACTTCAGGGAATAATGGGCATTTCGTAAGTTCTTTTCATGGTTGTTGTTCATATATTGAAATTGCAGTTTGCCGGTAGATGTTGGCTCCAAATATATAGACCGTGAGATGCTGTCGAAATTTAAGAAAAAGTGATTTCCACTGATAACCTGGAAACTTGCTACCGATGTACGACAGTTTCCGGCGTCTGTAACTATGTTCATATAGTGGCATCGAAATACACGTCATAAGATAAAGGACATTATAAATCATTTATTGTTCAACAACAACGTTCTAAGAAGGGTGCGACTGTGAACATGTTGCCGTTTTCGGTGAAGACAAACGTTATAGGGCTAAATCTGCACATCCGAATAGACAGAGAAACAACTTATATTCCGCCATTTGTTCCCAAAACCCCTCTGCTATGGAATTAATTAAATAACCTGTAATCAACGGGATGCTCTGCTTTACTAGTAAACGTCCAATAGCTAGGCGTCACTACATGTCCAATATTACACATCAGTGGTGTTGCAGGTGTCAAACGAAAAGTCATATTCTAGTCAAAGTTGTCGTACAAACATAGCAATGGGTAAGTTTTATTATCTAAATTAGTCGTTGTATTATCAGCTATGACGTTGAGAGAGTATGTACGAGGTTGTTTTGTCGTAATAGACAGCACAATATGGTACAACGGATATTAAAGTGGCTCTTATTTAGAATACTACTTTCGGTTTATCTAGCCATTTGACTAGTCAAAGTCGCATAGGCCAGTGACTGTGTGACTGTTATATCGCTGTTCCGTGGTCAAAGTCGTGACAGTTATATCGCTGTTCCGTGGTCAAAGTCGTGACAGTTATATCGCTGTTCCGTGGTCAAAGTCGTGATTGTTATATAGCAGCTCCGTGGTCACAGTCCAAAGTGCCGCAGCTAATCCACATTAGGAGTGTTATAGTCACACAGGAACATTAAACCCATCAGCGCTCAAGTCGACCGTTTGTCTACATTCGACAGTGCTTTATTCAGGTGGACCCCTGTGCTACGTGGGCGGCTTATTCATGTTTCGTAAAAGTAGACATAGTTACACGCAGGCGCATAAGATAAAACAAAAAAATTACTACAGGAACCAAAGGGAATAATTGGTATTTCAGACGCTTGTTTTCATGGTTCTCTGATTTGCAATTATATCCCTGTTTTAGTTGACGTTCGATTTTCTGGCATTAAACTTATTTTTTATCATAATGTTTTAAAAACAATGCGTACAGAAACATAGATATGTATTTAAATTGCCAAAATTCAAATAATTACATTAGTTACACATCAGATAATAACATTTGAAATGTATGTGTGTCAAGCCCAATATGGCAACGAATTATTTACATTCAAAGTGGGAGTACCCTAGTCGTGCTGTCTAGACGTGCTGTCTAGACGTGCTGTCTAGACGTGCTGTCTAATTCTGCCTGCATTACTGCCTCACCAGGTCCTTGTTAGGCAGTATATTTTGAAAGGGCTTTTAGGAAATCTTTACTGAATTGGTCCTAAAACGCTCACTTCCAATGGAATAAGAGGACAACATTTTTCATAAAAGGTACGCATGCACGCACACAGTCTATATTTCGTAACGCGGTGCATTTATAACTAAAAAATAAATATACCCGCACTTGCTAATATCAGACCAATGATGTCTTTAATAAAAATAATAATAATAATAAAGTATTTACATAGCGCCCGATCAACAAATATTGCTCTCATGCGCTTTACATACATACAATTATAACTTAGTACAATACTATTAATTACAATGAAATTAATATATTAATTATTAAAAAAAAAACTAAATATTTTGAAAATTATATTAATTGTATTAAAGACAATACCAATAATGAATATTATAAAACATAGTCGTACTGAAAAGATGTGTTTTTAAAAGTGTTTTATACTGCGGCATTGTCTTCGCTGTCCTCGGCAACCGATTCCACAGATTGGCCGCGGCCACAGCAAAATCGACGGTCGCCATGCTTGACCGTACAAATAGCCGGTACAGATAACACATACAAACGGGCGGACGTCAATTGCCGATTCGGATGGCTTTGGTTGAGTAACTCCGCGAGATAGTCCGGTGCCAGACCATTCATCGCAGAACACACACAGAGAAGCACTTTGTAGGTTGGGCGCAAACGAATTGGCAGCCAATGCAAACGTTGGAACACAGGATTAATGTGCTCATGATGTGCAGCAAAGCGTCGCCATAATCCAATCGTGACGTCACGTGATCAGTTATGCTTGACTGAATTTGCCCGAAATGTCGTATTTGATAGTAAGATGACTGCTATCTGTGTTACCTGAGCTGACATGGTTAGTCCGCTATCCAACAACACGCCCAGATTACGGACAGACGACTTCGGTATAACTCTGTGTCCAGCTATTGTTAATGATATTTCGGCGGATCTTGACCTTAGACAGGGCCGCAACTATGCATTCATCACGTTCTACGGTCATATAAATTTGCGTGTCATCCGCATAACAATGGTATTGCATTTTATGCCGAGCAATAATATCGCCGATCGTTCTTGTATATACAGGGTACACTATTGGACCAAGTACTGACCCTTGTGAACGCCACATTTCAAGGCGCAATCAGTCGACGTTGCGCTGTCCACTTTGTGATAGCGTTCGCTGATATACGACAGCAGCGATGCAAGCGCCGAGTCTGTGATGCCAAATAAGTGTTCCAGTCGAGTCATCAAGAACTCGCGGTCGATTGTATCGAATGCGCTTGACAAATCCAGAATTAGGACAGTATTGCATTTTCTGTTCAGTGCCGCACTGATGTCAATCTTGACTCACAGTGAGCACCGTCTCCGTCGAGTGGCCGCGGCGGTATGCCGATTGAAATGTGTCGGGTATGTTGTTCGTATCAACATGGGTGTTGATTTGTCGAGCAACCACTTTTTTCGCGAATTTTTAAATGAACGGCAGGTTCGAAATAGGGCGGTAGTTGCGTATGATATTATCATCCAACTTCTTTTTTTTCCAGAAGTGGTCCGACGATCGCACGCTTGAAGACACCGGGTTCGATTGATTTCGCAGCGATGTGTTTATCATGACAGTGATCAGTGACACTTTTGAGATGAACGCTGTTTGAGTAGCCAAGTTGGTACTGTGTCCTGTTCCCATGACTTACACGGAGCAACTGCAACCAATCGCATGACGTCTGACTCGTAGACTGTTGTTTTGTGATTGCAATATTGCTAAACGAAAATAGGAAAAGGGCTAGTTTTCCCATTTTTTTATATTTAAAATATTTAAAAAGGTTTCCTAAATAACGGTAGGTACCGGGATTGGCAGGCAACATTTTATGTTTAACTGACTGTACATTAATACGATGCACGTCCAGTTGTATGTTACATGGACGGGTGATCTCTGTAGTTTGCAGCATGACCGTGTTTGCCATAGATGGGTTGTGCTTAGTCAGTGCGCTGGGAGATTATGTACACATACCCCAGTTCTCTTTAGAAGAACGCTGGTAGACGGCGCCGGCAGGCGATGGTTAACCAGTACAGTGATCGATCTCTGTTTTAACGTGCCCGCCCTGTGCTCGCGGCGAGTGATAGCACGCTTGAAATGTTTGTAAGGAGACCACGTACAAATATCATTGCCCAGTCCATGGTAGAACCAGTTGCCAATAATCCTTCCAATTTGAACCAATTCATTCCTGTTGTACGTAATCATTCCAAGAAGAACGACAAAGCTATTTCTAGCCGTGTCCGGCTGACTGTACCAACAATATCAGTTAAACTAGTGTCACACATTCAGGTAGAATTCAAGTGAATTTCAATCTGATTCATTCAACATTTTAAAACAATCGAAGAAACGATGTAGGATTTTGATCCTCAGCAGTCTGCAAAGTCAATATCGCAGATTCACTCATAAAGACAGACCTTGAACTTGATTTAAACGTAGACGATTACACTTCAGTGAGCAGCACTGCAGTGAGTTGAAGACATTAGTTCACAATAAATGTTCACATGAGATCACTTAAATCCGTTGCAGCATTACCGTTGATATAACGCGGCTTACCTGTATCACTTTAATCACATCAAATGCAACAGTTATGTATAAAAACGAAGAATAAACACGGAGCTGATTGCTTGCTGCTAAACAACGGCGCACTGCAAATGTAATATTGCGTTACATCGAATAACCGCTGGTTGGCAATCATTCCAACGTCGGACCAACTGTGGCATAGTTCCTGTACTACCATGGTCGGTACATCGGACAATACAGACACAGGATGTTGGCTTATTTGCTGGTTGGTCAACACGTCTTAAAGCTGGACAGCGTCAATGTGGTCTACGAGAGTATTGTGTTGTTACAGGTCGGATCGGCCAACTGTATATTTGTGTATAATTTAACTTGGTTTATTACGTGTGACTTTGTGCTGTACTAAAAAGGGCAGCACTGCGTGGAACCTTTTCCCGTGGCATTTCACATTTGTTCAAAAAAGATGTTTTTATTTACCCGGCGAAGTACTAGTATCTGCCCGATAAGCTTTCACATTTCGAATTAATTACTGGAGGTTTTTAAAGTTAGTAAAACCTAAATGGCACGTCGATACCTATCTCAGCTGTGTTAGTAAAGCCTAATAGTGGAATTGTGACATAGTTAATAATCACTCTTATATATCTATCACTGTGAACTGACCTGAATGTTACGGAAAATTGTTAAAGTCGCCACGTATTGTTGTCATGGCTAAATACATTTTAAAACAAATTAACGGTTTTCACAAATTGTACAAGTTCTCTATTTATATGATTTAGACCTTAATGTGTTCAGTCCACTTAACATTCGCACAGAAAGTTGGCAGAATTCGCACAGCACTCAACATTCCATGAACCTAACCGGGAGGGCTACCGGCACCCCTCCCGTTCCCTCACCAGCGGCGCGCGTTTACACGACGTGAGTCGAACGTCACTCAAACATTAGAGTATTAAGTATTACTTGTAGCTTTTCTCAAGAGTAATTCCATTTGTTTACACTTGCCATGTGATCTAGTTAACCCCTGGTATGTGCCTCAGTCCAACAATTGTACACACCAGTCAGTCATTAGAATGGAACTATGTATTATGTTGTGCTTGAAGACGCATTGTATAAAACTGTTTTACACGTATACTTCGGCACTCAACATAACCGGCCTTCCTCAATATAGATGTGACAACTTGTTAGTCACCATCCCGAATAATTATGTTGTGACTTGAGGAGTGGCTAGATTTGGAGTTAGGTTAGGTGACCCTTTGGGGTGGCTGCAACATGTTGCAACGAAATGAATTGATGCCGGCTACGTATTTAACACATTCCTTCTGTTTATCTAGCCTATTGTCTTAGGGTTACAGACATCGTAAACGTCGGTTAGTGACTGTGTAGCTGTACTATCGGTGCTCCAAAATCGAGTTCAGTGTGTGTTACGATTAAATCTATGCAACCAACATAAACATTTAAATTCATCAGAGTCACACATGTGATTAGCATTCAAGTCATGTTGGCCGTTGACAGCCGGCAATGCAGTATTCTCAGTGGCAGGGCGACGTATGGTTAACCACAAACACATATACATATAAAGATACACGCCTGACCATCAATGTGTACAATAAAGATATACCGTAGTGAATAGTGTGTATTTCGGATACCAGATACTTCCTTCTACGGTTTTTGTTTTGCAACTTTATGATTGGTTTAGTTGGCGACGATATCTATGTTCTGGTTTCAAAACGTTTTCCGTCATTATGTATTTAATTAACCCAGTTTTATTAACTGTCAAAAAAACACAAATTGTAGCAGTAATATGTAAGAAGTTAAAACCAGAACAGTTACACCATAGACAATGCCAGTGACTTATGATGCTTTTACAAAACTATCAAAAATACCCAACCTACTGACGGGACAACTATGTAGTTATCACAGAAACATCCACCTATACAAAAAAAAAAACACACACACACAAACACAAGCGTACGCACGCACGCACGCACGCACGCACACACATACATATCCCGTTCTTCCTTTTTTTATGTTGCATTTTGGTGCATTTGTCTATGAGTTATATGTCTTTGTTGAAGCATCAACTACTGTGAAAATCGAGGCGTTTGTTGACAAGGCATACCAGAATGGTTTCATGAAGGAAATGCATAACCTGCGCCAGAACGAAGAGTTTACTGATGTGACGTTACAGTCGGGTGATATACAAATCCAGTGTCATCGAAACGTTCTTGCGGTCGCAACTGATTACTTCAAGGCAATGTTCAGGTGTGGTCTTGAAGAAAGCACGTCAGCCACAGTCCCACTGACAATGGAACCGGAGATACTGACCAGCATCATCGACTATATGTACACCGGTGAGATTGAGCTGACTGTCGACAACGTGGAGAACTTATTCAAGGCAGGCGACGTCCTACAGCTGGACACCCTCAAGGTGGCCTGCGAGACTTTCATGTTGAAGCAGGTCGAGCCGGCAAACTGTGTCGGATTCTCAAAATTTGCCACGTTGTATCGACTGGACAAGCTGCAGCAGAAAGCCAGTGGAGTGATACAGTCCGAGTTTAAAAGTGTCGCACTTCAAGAGGAATTCAAAGAGTTATCCTGCAAAGAACTTATCGAGTTTATCAAAAACGACGACGTCAATGTTGAAGACGAGGATTTTGTCTTCGATGCCGTGCTAGATTGGGTTCGACATGACATTGACAACAGAAAGTCGTCCTTTCAGACGATTACTGAAAACGTCCGCCTGCCATATTGTACGAGCATCTACTTGCGGCACATTAAGGACGCATATGACCTGTTCACCCCCATGTGCTATGAATATCTAATCGAAGCATTGTCGTTCCAGGCAGACACTGTTCACCAACATCAGATGGCAAGTTGCCGCACAGTGCCACGCACCAATTTCCGAATGAAGTCTTGTCTCCTGTTAGTTGGTGGGGCGGCGTGTTTGGAGGGCGAAGACAAAGAATTTGAACACAAAAGCTGTCAGTACTACAAGGAAGACACAACTAGTTGGGAATCACTGACGGAGTTGCCACAGTCGGTCGGTGGGAACTACGACGTATGTCGTGTGGACAGAGGCTTACTGTTGACAGGGGGCAACAAGGGAGGCGCGGCGAACCAATGCTGGCACTTCGACATGTCCACAAAGAAGTGGGAGACGATGCCACCACTTATCACTGCACGGCGTTTCCACCGCAGTGTCTCGCTGGAGGACTGGGTCTACGTGGTGGGAGGGAAGGATGTTAACGACACAGCGCTCGCATCTGTTGAGTGTCTGAATGCTAAGAGGAAAGAGTGGATGTCTCTGCCCGAGATGCCACAGGCGGTGTTTGGCCCCGCGGTTGTCACGTACAACAAAAAGATCTTTGTTTTTGATGGCCGAGATGCACAGAACGAGGATCTGAGTTGCACACAGGTGTTTGATACGACACGGGGCCAGTGGAACACTCTGTCAAAAACGCCTGACGTGTGCAGCTTAGGTGCTGCTGTTACATTGAACGATTGCATTTATGTGGTGGGAGGCCATGATCGCACATGTCTGAAATATGACCCGGTCTCGGACAATTGGACAAACCTGAGTCAGCCACGCCTGAGCCACGGCAATGCCCCAGCAGTCGCGGCTCTATACTGGTGGCAGGGGGTGGAGGTGCCAAGCCAGAATCATCGGCCATTGAACAATACAGTCCTCTCACAGACACTTGGCTGGAATGGAAAACAACACTAGATATAAAGACGCAGTGCCATTGCATGTTCAACGTTGACCTCTCAGGTAGTGTGTGACATTCAATGTGTTTGAACTGCAACTAGCATCAAACGTCTCACAGAGTGTAGTTTGTATCAATGATTGTAGATATATTATAATATAATAATATATAACAGTTAGACATTATTTATGATAATGAAGTAGTTTGTTGATCAAGATTCCCCGAGGCTGGGGATATTATGAATTACCCATGTGGACGGTTGACGATTACGTAATTCAGAAGAGTAGGAGGTCGTAGTTACGTACAAGTGTACTCAACGCTTTGCGTCACACGTCCAACCAAGTTCCTTCTTACGGGACGAACGCTTCGTAAAAACAAATTGACTTAACTGCATGGCATGAACTTATGTATCAGTGGAATTAATGGTGCACCCTGGTTTGAAAAGTATCCCTACCTGTTAGTCCCTGTATTGAACAAAGGCAATTATTGATGAATACATTATAATCATATTGGAGATTTATGCAATATGTGCTGTGCAGTTTGTATTCTACATGCCATTGATAACATAATAATAATAATGATAATAATAATAATAAAATGACTTCTTCTTCTTTGGCGCCAATATCCTCGGAACATCCGAGCTCAGTACACATTATGTACATGTATAATACCTTTCTGAAATGGCTTGTATAATTACATTTGTAGCTGCATATTAATTTAGCTACTTGTGCGTTCTGCCTTAAATTGATTTTTTTCGTATTATATAATACAATTTCCGTTGTGGCTGCCTAGTACCATGACGTCATTATGTGAATATTGAATTAAAGTACTCGATAATAAAGTACACTTTATCATGGTATCGACATCATTAGGTTGTGTCTGTATGCATCATGTTATCATGGTTATTCGATGTTGCGCGTGGTTTTTTAATCGGGGTATCCCAAACTCATATTTAAAATGAACTTTGCCTATTCTGTGATCAGGACATGTGCAACGATTCGTTTAATGCCATAATGTAAACATTATTTTTTTAACTACAATCTTAAAGAGCACGTGTATGTAAACATTGTAATCGCATAATAATGTCTGTGCATACCATCGGTCAAAATAAACACATATTGTACTGTACTGCGTTGTATTATATAGCAATCCTGAACTGATATTGGGACATAATTGAACAAACCATGTTCAGTACATAGGCTGGACACGGTAGGGTGTGGTAGCGTCCGCTAAGAACGCCGAACTCTCAATATAGAGAACCCCGGGGTCTTGCCGCCGTTTCGAAACTTTTAGCAATTTCGTTTACCCCACGTTGCCACAGTTCACTCAGCTGTATAAATGAGTACCTGGCTACATACAGAGGTAGATATGTGAACGAATAGTCTTCGCGCTGTAATTGCAGCGTGGCCGAGAAGAGCCAGGGATGAAGTGTATAGCGCTTTGAACATTCCCGTGGACTGGATACCTCGATATCCAAGAGCGCATCTTATTACCCGTGGATACCATTGTACAAATTACAGAATACGCCGCGGTCGACACCCCTGCTTTGCACCAATATGGGCATTATATTGCTACGACATGCTCACTTGGGACCATTGCAGGCATATATTTAATTAAATCACGTTCTCTGGGATTTCCCATTTGTTCATAGAAACGTGTTTTCTCACTCGTCGGCCCGCAAATATTACTGGATATTTATAAAGAGCGTATCCAACCTGTATTTTATCCATCGTGTATTATATGTCCCACCTTATTCCAGCGCTGAAATATAATAGTGTAACTGTAATGTAATAATTAATCACCAAGGATAAACTGCATCAACATCAAATTAGTTAAATTAGAAAGATAATTGTTATTTCCACTGCTAACCTGGGAACTTGCTTCTAATATTCGGCAGTTTCCGACAACTGTGATATGCGCATTTAGTGGCATCGGAATACGCCTAACCAGGTCCTTGTTAGACATTCTCTTTTATCAGGGCTTTTAGGAAACCTTTACTGATGAGTTCATCCTAAGAAAAACATACTTTCAATGGAATAAGAGGTCAACATGTTCCCATAAAAGGTGCAAACGCACGCACACAGTCAATAGTCCACAATGCAGTTATTTTATAAGTAAACAATAAATATACCCGCACTTGCTAGTGACAGACCAGTGGTGGCGTTACATCGAATAACCGCTGGTGGGCATACATGCCAACGTCGGAACAACTGTGGCACAGTTCCTGTACTACCATGGTCCGTACATCGGACAGTACAGACATTGGATCACGTCATACATGTTTGACATGTTAACGTAGTACCGACGTTGGCATAAGATTTCCTAACCGATGGTCAATGTAACAATTTTGGCCAAATACCTGCTGGTTAACCTCCAGCCAGCATGCATGTTGGCTTGTTTGCTAGTTGGTCAACACATCTTAAGGCTGGACAGCGTCAATGTGGTCAGCGAGAGTGTCGTGTTGACATGCCGCATTTCACGCGTGAAAAATATGTTCCAACGTGTTATTCACCATCCCTAATAAATGTTGTGATTTGATGAATAGTTAGTGTTGGAGTTGGGTTAATTGGATTTAGGATTAGGTATTCCGGGAAATGGGTGGTGTTTTGGAATAAATCACTAAGTGGATAGATGAAGGATTACCAGTAGATATTATCTACTTAGATTTTCAGAAAGCTTTCGACAAAGTGCTACATCACAGATTACTATTTAAATTAAAAGCCGTGGTATCGGTGATGGCATAATCGACTGGATAAAAATGGCTTACATACAGAATACAGCGTGTTGTAATTGCCTATTGTGATTTGCGCCTAGCTGACTGCATGTAAATAGTTGTCGACATTTTGCCTCATTTGTATACGTTTTATTTATTTTACCACACCGAGTTTTATTGTGTACGTCCGTCAACATATCTGGAATACACCAAGAAGTCGCATCCTGCAAAAGTTCGCCGTATGTGTGTTTAACTTACTTTAAAAAAACGTTCTTTTTTGCACTGTGGGTTCAGTCACTTGACCACACATGAACATTCCAACTGGTCATTCAAGCACGGCCAGAGTTGACCCTTGTTGCGTAACCATGCCGCCGTACATGTACACTGCCTGTCAGCTACTTGAACTTTCCAATGCGTCACGCCTGAATGCCGAAGCATGGAGGACAGTGATTGAACTCGACATTGCCGCAAAGCTACCAACGAGACGCGGTTGCCGAGGTGGTGTTCGGAAACAACGAATCATTCAACCAGTGATCGGACATCGGCCACCCACTCGCCAAGCAATTCTATGTAAACAAACGGGTGATGACAGCTCGAATCTCGTTCAGCTGGTCGCCCCGGTCAGTGCGCTTGACCGCTGTACTACAGCTACGCTCGGGCTGTTGAACGTTAGATCGCTGCGTAATAAGGCCGAATTTATCACAGACGACGCATACGAAAATAACATTGACATTTTGTGTCTGACAGAAACCTGGATAACGATGCGTTTTTGATGTCTGCTATTGTCCCTCACGGATACACGTTCCAACATCTCCCGCGAAACGATCGTCGCGGTGGAGGAGTTGGGATTCTGTTCAACGCTTCCTTTTACCATGCACTATCCAAACCGTGGCACGCCGAATCTTTCGAATGTCTCGACATCATGCTACGTAGATCGAGCGTTGCAGCAGCCGTACGCATTTTTGTGGTGTATCGGCCACAATGGTGTAGAGTTTTCGTGAAATTCTACAATTTGTTTTCGAGAACATCAACATGGCAGATGCTCCTTCTCAGATATTACCAAAAATAAGATTTTTTTCTACACACGCAGTCGACACTCCAGTCATTGACACGCCCCCGTGCTGCCTCTGACCAATATGGCTGTTGTAGTAATCGAATTTACCAGTTCAAATATAAAAAATATTGGTAGAAAAAAAATGGGATTCCATCACTAGCACCTTTTCGTGTGACTTCAACCCGAAAATAAAACATGGCGACAGATCGGTGGATCTGTCTTTTGAAAACCCATGGCACTTAATAATTGATTCATATGACATGAACCCGGAAGTGAGCATTGATCTGTCCCGGTGCGACATGAATTAACCAGTCACATCACACTTTTCGTCGAGTTCAACAAGGCGCCATAGTCAGCTAAACAAGACCAAGCCTTGTTAGATATTATACTCATGTCCCAGAGTTCGCTACATGGAAGATGCGACATGGGGTATGAGGAGTCAGAACACTGCGGTCTGAACCCAGTGTCTGCTACGTGTTAGATGCGACGCGGGATATGTGAGCGTAATTTTGTGTAACTTCATGTCGTAGCTGCAATAATTGTGCCAATGTCAAAAGTAATTGTTAAAATGGTTGCATGTTGTGCACCCATTTATCGGATTATTTTGATATTGACTCTGACACCTTCGTAAAATTAAGGACATCATTATTTGCTTTATAATAGGCGACCATGTCAGGGTGCAGCACATCATTGAGAGGGGGTATCGTCTCAAAATCAATGGTACTTGATTCGTATGCCATGGACCCGGAAGTGAAACAATGATCTGCGACATGAATAAACCAGGTGAATATACAAAGAATATACAAAATCATACCCGCAACCATTTTAATCCTGTCTCAAATATGCTTTTTATTTTTGTTGCCAAATATTATAACGCGCCTACCTGTGTTTCTGGCATATCACTAGCACAATCCACATTACCGACGAAGGTTCGATATTACAGATGTACCGACCTTACTAGCGGGATAAGGCTGCTTCCTGGTTAATCAAATCACAGTAATCGGTCGGCCAACTTGCGAATTATATTCACCATTCATGCAAGAATAAGTTAAATTACCGTTTGACCTCGGAGCCCGCTACGTGGTAGGTGCGATATAGGGCTTGAGTGGTCATTAAATTGAGGTATGTATGACCCCGCAGTCTGCTACGTGGTAGATACGACATGGAGTATGAGGGGTTATGAAATTATGGTATGACCCCATAGTCCGCTACTTGGTAGATGTTAAAATAAATGGTTAAAAGCATTTTATGCTGTGCACCCTATTGGAGGACTGTGTTCACTAATATCGTTTCATCCAGCCACCGCGAGGTTACGCCATAATCATAATGCTTCATATCAGAATCTGGGAACAAATGTAGCGCAACTTTACATTCATTAGACAGTTTCAGCTTTTTCGCTCCCAACGTATATCAATACTTAACGTATAGCATAAAAGTTAAACGTATTTCATACGTAGCCGTAATGTAGTTTCAGCATTACGTTTGAAGCAGTGCACTTGCCAGTTAAGGGCTAGTGTGAGGTGCTCGCAGAAGTGGGAGGTGCTCGCAGGAAGTGGGAGGTGCTCGCAGGAAGTGGGAGGTGCTCGCAGGAAGTGGGAGGTTGGTCATAAAAATTGGTTGCAAGTGGGAAGTTGGCATACACAATAGGTGGGAGGTGAGTTTGGTGGGAGGTAGACTCTCAACATTTGTTGGAGGCAGGTGGTTGCCACCCCCCCAAAAAAAAAACCACCCATCCGCCACACACAACGCGAGCTCGAGTGTATTTCTTGGCCTTCATCCATGCCATGCAATGAGAGGGTTGAAAAAAATCAAAAAAATCCGATTTTATTTATTTAAATCGGATTTTTTTTATTTATTTTATTTTTTTTATTTATTTGATTTAAAAAAAAATCTAGTATATAGACATTAATAAAGTTTATATAGATGTTGATGTATTTATAAACTCTTTCAAATGTCTTCTATTCAAATCGATCTAGGTACTTGTCTTAACACAGGGTACATGATTTTTGCTTATATAAAGACATTAGACAATGTCCACAAGGCCTCACCCCCTGTAGTTGCATAATCTGTCTTTGAAAGGAAAGCATGAGTGAAAGGAAAGCGTGCTGTGTGTCTGTGGCTGTAGCAGTGCTAATTATTGTATTGCTGAGAGGGTGGATTAGCACCTGTCCAGGGCTCTGTGTACTTTAAGGGTCTCTAACCAAACTGCAAACTGGTAGAGTGTTGTAGCCCAATTGTAGCCCAGGCTGTCTCACTTGAGTCAACATACTGAATTGATAACAACTAGCTCAAGCTCTAAGTGGACTTTAACTCAGGGCTTCTGACTTGAAAAGATACTTCCTCTGGAAGACAACTTTGTGTAGCTTCACTGCATTCTAAAAGGGAATAGCTCAGACATACACAATGTCATAAAATATTTGACTGTCATGCTATCTGGTGTCAATACAGCTACACAAGTGTGCACACTTTGTGCTTTTGTATTAAAAAACATACAAAACTGTGTTGATCTCAATGCTTGTAAACAATTATTTGTGCTTTCATATAAATCAGCGATTAAAAAATCGGAAGTCAAAATAATTTAAAAAATCATAAATCAATGATTTTTTTTAATGATTTGATTTAAATCATATGATTTAAATCAAACAACCCTGTGCATGAGTGAATTTCCACCAGCGGGTTTTTTAAACGTATAAGCTACAGTATAACTACTGGTGTATTCCCTATCCTGTTATGTCATGACTGTTCTTATATATCTATATTACATCGCATATAAAAATTAAGCATGTATTTTTTGAAATGACGCCTAAAACTTATAAGTAGCGTCTTCACTAAATGAGGCCATTCGGTTATTATTTGCGTGGGCCCTATACGTATCTCGGTACGAAACTTACGGAGAACATGTGACCGGCAAATTCAACACTTATCTGAAGCCGTCTATTACCCCCATTTTCTCCAACCATTGTACCATTACTGTGGACGTCTCTTATTTTATCCCTGGTGGAGATACATTAAAACGTGTTGAACAAGGTATAACCGAAGATTTCAGGTGGAAATGCAAGTATCGATTTCGCAAAAGGATTTGGACAGCTACATCCTGGACTAAATGTGGAAGTTTGAGAATAATACGAAGGTCGTGCAGAAACCAGTGGTGATACGAGGATGTGTACAAATCACCATGGCTTGGGAGACAACGTTGTACTGTGTGAGTCAATACTCACGTTACGTATATTTACACGTATTTGTCTGTTGAAAGGGCAGTGTTATACGTTATCTCATTAGGCAGATAAGGGATGATCTCAAAACATGGATGTTCGACACTACACGAAGTTGGGTTCACGGGGAGGGAGGTTGCCAACTGTTTCATTTAGGGTCGTATATTGGCGTAATTTCCCAAAACGTCGTTTATTTTCTGATTACAGTTCCTAAAAGTGGTGACTTTGAGCGCGGTTTTGCGTTAAGGCGGCTGACGTGTCAACTGGGGAATACGAAGTTGCTGAAGCAGCACACGGGTAGATGTGATTCAAAGTTTCATGTGGCGGGGGACGGGGTCAGAGGTTAAATAACGTCGGTTTCGCGTAGTGGCATGTATCGATGTGTTGAGGTATTCGCTGAGATATTCTGAATTCCTACATTAGTTGGTGTATTGTGATAATTATTTTGGTCTGCATGCACGCAAGCACACACGCACGCACGCATCACGCACGCATGCACACTTACCGCTTTTCTCAATGTTGACCACTCATTGTTTCGCTAACAACAATATTACAATTTGTTCATTATATTTTGATCAGTCTTTTAAATTTAAGTATCTAAAACTGACTGGAGAAGATATGTTGGCGGCTTATGATCCAATGAGTGCGAATATAATTGAATGAGTGAGTGATTTGCTCGGATTTGCTCATTAACAGTCATGCCTTTCATCAAGGGGTTCTGGGGGAACGAACCCTCTTGGTTGAGCTAATTTTATTTAACTGTAAAAAAATTATCCCAGAAATCCCCGGCTGATTGTGTACGCTCGAAACCACCTTTACAAAACCGCGAGAGCGGGCCTGATGGTTGCCTAGTTTGGTTAATAGTGTATCATTGCATCTATGACAGACTGAAACAACACTGCCATTCCTGGTATTAGTGTTAAATTGAGGCCATTAGATCCTTCTGAGATGATTTGTAACATTAGCAAATCATTACTATGATACAGTTTATTTGGTGCGTGGACGTAGAATAATAATTAACGTGAGTAGAAAACAACGAGTGGATTCACAAAATGTGTCTAATAAAGTCTGGTGTATGTTGCAGTACCTTGTTTTTATAGTAACCTAGCAGGTTTCCAACATAAACAAATCTGACATACATTCCACAAATTCATACGCTTTGCTAAAAATGTAAAGAAATTATAATTTATCACATTACGTACTTCATAATCCACACAAGTGTTCTATTCCCTATATTTTATTTGTTATATATTCATTTGTCGTGTTCGGGGAAGCCAAACATGATAATGGCAAAAAGTACGTTTTCATAAATCGACAAGGAAATGTAGCTTCAACTCAATTACAGTTCAATTAGTTTCCAAAGCTGGTCTCCAAAAGGAATGGAATGGATGAATGAGCTACACTTTCTGCCAAATTCCTGTCGTACTGTTGTCAAGCGTCATACTCGAGTCGTACAATTTGTCTATTCAGTTCCATTGCCATGGGTAAGTCTTATTCTCCAAATTAACTGGTTTCTTAAGTGACATAATTTTGAGAGTTTAATCATGAGGTTGTTTGTTGTAATAGGCAATACAGTAACATACAACGTAGACTAATAGAAATTCAAGTTCCATCGAAATGAGATATCTTATTTAGATGGAACGTTAGTTTCGTTTTATTTTACTAAGTGGTTCCGTAGCTGTGCGGACGTGCCGCAGTTCACGCGTGAAGAACATGTTTGTTAATTATGCTTTTGTGACTGGAGGAGATGTTAGCTAGGACCATGGTTAGGCAATCCCGGAAAGGGGCGAAAACCAACAAAAGTATTCTCCTTGAAATAACAGTGTAGTCCTGGATGCCGGCTACGTATGTACACCATCCTTCATTTTATCTAGCCTATTGCCTTCGGACAATAGACGCAGTAAAAATAAATGATTGCGTAGCTGTAATATCGGTGTTACAGAATCAGGTTCAGTGTACTACGGTTAAGCCTATGCATCTAACATAAACAAAAACAACTTGTTTGAGTCACACAGGTGATCAGCAATCAAAATACCCATCATACGGACATGATAATTTGTTGTTGTCACATAAACATCCACATTTGCCTTAATTGGTACTTGATGCTGCAAGTCGACATTTTGGAACTGACTTCGAACCATCGTAGACAAGACACGTGGCGTTGTGAACAATCGTGCGTAACTCTTCGCATAGCGTTGCGAACAATTGTACGTATTACTTACGAGTGGTAATTATATTTGTAGAAAGGGTAATAGCAAGGTTAATTTCGAGAAATTATAGTCTTACGTTTCTTTACTGTGGTCGTAGACATATTAATGAAATAACCTGCAATCAACAGGAGGTGATGCTTTACTAGTAAACGTGTAATACGCTAGGCGTCACTACATGTCCCATGTGACACTTCAGGGGTGTTGCCGGTATCAAACGGGAAGGCATATTCTAGTCGAAGTTGTCGTATATCCATAGCCATGGGTAAGTCTTATTCTCTAAATTAGTTGTTATCTTATCCGTTATGATGTTGAGAGTTTAATGACGAGGTTGTTTTTGCAGTCATACACAGCACATTATGGTACAACGGAAACTGAAATGTTTTTTATTTATAACATTACTTTCGTTTTATCTAGCCTACTAGTCATTGTCGCATGACTGTGTGACTGCTATATGGCTGCTCCGTGGTCAAGATATCCATAGTCATGGGTAAGTCTTATTCTCTAAATGAGTTGTTATCTTATCCGTTATGATGTTGAGATTTTAATGACGAGGTTGTTTTTGCAGTCATACACAGCACATTATGGTACAACGGAAACTGAAATGGTTTTTATTGATAACATTACTTTCGTTTTATCTAGCCTCTTGTACTAGTCATAGTCGCATGACTGTGTGACTGCTATATGGCTGCTCCGTGGTCAAGTCCAACATGTTGCAGTTAAGCCACATTAAGACTTTTACAGTCACACATTAGCTATAACCCATTAGCACACAAGTAGTCCGTGTGTCTACTGCCGAGAGTGCTGTATTCGGGTGGTTCCCTGTACTACGTGGGCGGCCTATTCACGTTTCACAAAAGTAAATAGAGATACGTGTAGGTCCATCTAGCGATCACAACAAACACTAAATTCACTACAGGTACAGGCGGGAATTATTGATATTCGAGATACTTCTTGGATCTCATATTCGCAAAGTTATAATTTCTTAGTTGACTTTCAATTGTCTTGCGTTAAACACATTTTCTGAGCATAGTGTTTTAATTACTATACACACAGCAACATAAATGTCAGCAATATGTAGGTATTTAAATTGTCAAAGTTAAAATAATACTAATAGGTGATACACGTTTGACATTCTAACATAGGACCAAATTTGGCATTAGGTTGGCTAACCGATGGTCGGTGTAGCAATGTTGGACAAATGTACGCTGAATACTGGTCATCCTCCAACCAGCAGACCACAGAAAGCTGATGTTACCAACCCTTTGCTTTCATCGGCCCTAAGTTTAAATGTTTGCTGGTTGGTCAACACATCTTACAGTTGGACAGCGTCAAAGTGGTCTGTGTGTTGCTGCAGGTGGGGCCGGCCAACTGTATATTCACAATATGTATTGTTTTATTCGGTGTATTACGTGTGACTCTGCTATGCCAACAGGGCATCTGCAGAGACCCGTAACGTTCTAGGACGCGGACATGTCGTGTTCCCGGAGATTTCACATTTGTTCAAGAAATATGTTTATCTTCAAGCGGTGACACACCAGCATCTGTCCGATAGTCTGTCAAATTTCGAAAAAATTATTGGAGGTTTTTAAAGTTTTAATCCTAAATAATAAGGCCAACCTTATTTCAGCGGTGTATCTAGCAGTGTAACAGTAATATAATTAATAATCACGCTTACATTTCTATCACTAATAACTGACTTGAATATTACGGAGAATTGTAAAAGTCGCCGCGTACAGTTATCATGGCTCAATACATAATAATTAACAAATTAACGGTTTTGACAAATTGTGCACATGCTCTATTTATATTAATTACACCTCAGTGTGTTCGGGCCACTTAGCATTCAGAAAAAAAAAGTTGGCACAATTCGCACAGTACTCAACATTCCACGAACCTAACCGGGAGGGCTACCGACACCCCTCCCGTACCCTCCCGTACACACCCCCCCAGTGACCCCCGCTTCCACGACGTGAGTCGAACGTCACTCATTACAGTATTACTTGTAGCTTTTCTCAAGAGTAATTCAATTGTTTTACAGTTGCCATGTGACCTAGTTAACCTCTGGTATGTTCCTCAGCCAAAAACAATATATAACTGTCAGTCATTAGAATGGAACATGTGTTGTGTTGTGCTTGAAGACGTACTATATAAAACTGGGTTACGCGGATACTTCGGCACCCAATATAATCGGACTTCCCCCAATGCAGAGGTGACAACTAGTTAGTCACCGTCCCGGATAATTATGTTGAAGAGTAGTTAGATTTTGAGTTAGGTTAGGTGACTCTTTGTGATGGCTGCAACATGTTGCAAAGAAATGGATTGATGCCCACAACGTAATTAACACATTCCTTCGGTTTATGTAGCCTATTGCCTTAGGATTATAGACGTAGTAAAAGTCAGTTAGTGACTGTGTTGCTGTAATATCGTGCTACAAAATCAAGTTCAGTGTGCTAAGGTTAAGCCTATGCAACCGACATAAATATATACAACTCATTACAGTCACACATGTGATTAGCACACGAGTCATTTTGGCCGTTGACAGCCGGCGATGCTGTGTTCTCGGTTGCAGGTTAACCACAAACAGAGATACATATAAAGATAGGTAGGTCTGCCTGACGATCAATGGATACACTAAAGAGATACCACAGTGAATAATGTATTTCCATCATCATGTAGTTAATTAACCCAATTTAATTAACTGCCAAATAAACACAAATTGTAGCAGTAATATGTAAGAAGTAAAAACCAGAACAGTTACACTATATAAAATGCCAGTGACAGGTCGTGACTTATGATGCTTTTACAAAACTATCAAAAATACCCATTCTACGGACGGGGTAACTTGGTAGTAATCACAGAAACATCCACGAATGCCTTGGTACTTGGTGCTGTCAGTCAACATTTTGAAACTAATTTGGGACAATCGTATACAGGACAAATGGCTTTGCAGAATGTTATTCGTACATCGCTGCGAACAATTGTATGTATGATCTACGAGGGGTAACTACATTTGTAGAAAGAGTAAACGTGAAGTTAATTTCGACAAATAACAGTGTTAAGACTCCTTAAGACACGCACGCACGCACGCACGCACACGCACGCACACATCCCATTCTTCCTTTGTTTGTATGCTGCCTTTTGCAGTATTTGTCTACACGTTCTATATGTCTATGTTGTAGCATCAACTACGGTGACAATCGAGACGTTTGTTGACAAGGCATACCAGAATGATTTCATGAAGGGAATGCATAAACTGCGCCAGAACGAAGAGTATACTGATATGACCTTACAGTCCGGTGATATACTAATCCAGTGTCATCGAAACGTTCTGGCGGCGGCAACTAATTACTTCAAAGCAATGTTCAGGTGTGGTCTTAAAGAAAGCACGTCAGCCACAGTCCCGCTGACAATGGAACCGGAGATACTGGCCACCATCGTCGACTATATGTACACCGGTGAGATTGAACTGACTGTCGACAACGTGGAGAGCTTGTTCAGGGCAGGCGACGTCTTACAGCTGCACACCCTCAAGGTGGCCTGTGAGAACGTCATGTTGAAGCAGGTCGAACCGGCCAACTGTGTCGGGTTCTCTAAATTTGCCACTTTGTATCGACTGGACAAACTGCAGCAGAAAGCGAGACGAGTGATCCAATCTGAGTTTAAGACTGTCGCACTTAATGCGGAATTCAAAGAGTTATCCTGCAAAGAACTCATCGAGTTCATCAAAGATGATGACGTCAATGTTGAAGACGAGGATGTTGTCTTCAATGCCGTCCTAGATTGGGTTCGACATGACCTTGACAACAGAAAGTCGTCCTTTCAGACGATTATTGAACACGTCCGCCTGCCATATTGTACGAGCATCTACTTGCGGCACATTAATGACACATATGACCTGTTCACCCCCAAGTGTTATGAATATCTAATCGAAGCATTGTCGTTCCAGGCAGACACTGTGCACCAACATCAGATGGCAAGTTGCCGCACAGTGCCTCGCAACAACTTCCGAATGAAGTCTTGTCTCCTGTTAGTTGGTGGGCTGGCGTCTTTGGAGGGCGAAGACAAACAAATTGAGCACAAAAGCTGCCATTACTACAAGGAAGACACAATTAGTTGGGAGTCACTGACGGAGCTGCCACAGTCGGTCGGCATATATTACAGCGTATGTCGCGTGGGCAGTGGCCTGCTGTTGACAGGGGGCTTAAAAGGAGGCGCGGTGAACCAATGCTGGCACTTTGACTTGGCCACGACGAAATGGGAAGAGATGCCACCACTGATCACTGCACGGTGGCACCACCGCAGTGTCTCGCTGGACGACTGCGTCTACGTGGTGGGAGGGAAGGATGTTAACAACACAGTGCTCGCATCTGTTGAGTGTCTGAATGCTAAGAGGAAACAGTGGTTGTCCCTGCCCGAGATGCCACAGGCTGTGTATCTCCCTGCGGTTGTTACGTACAAAAACAAGATCTTCGTGTTTGGTGGCCGAGGTGCGCAGGAAAAGGACTTGTGTTGCACACAGGTGTTTGATACGACACTGGGCCAGTGGAGCTCTCTGTCAGACATGCCTTACACGTGCTTCTTTAGTGCTGCTGTCACATTGAACGAAAGGATTTATGTGGTGGGAGGCCATAATCGCACATGTCTGAAATATGACCCGGTATTGGACAGTTGGACACAGTTAAGTCAGCCACGCCTGAGCCACAGCAATGCCCCAGCAGTCGTGTGGCGCGGCTGTATACTGGTGGCAGGGGGTGGAGGTACCAATGGAGAATCATCGGTCATTGAGCAATTCAATTCTCTCACAGACACTTGGTTGGAATGGAAAACAAGACTAGATGTGAAGTTGATGTGCCATTGCATGTTCAATGTTGACCTCTCAGGTAGTGTGTGACATAATAATTGTAACTTACATTATACGCCTCAAAAAATGTTGTTTGTATCAATGATTGTAGGTTAATTAAATTTAAGCATTGATTATGATGATGAAGTAGTTTGTTATTATGTATGTATGCATGTAATTATATTTCTAACTGAATGATAATTGATCTACTTTTGGCATTAAATTGGCATGTTGGCATTACATTGGCTAACCGATGATCGGTGTAGCAAAGTTGGACAAATGTATGTTGGATGTTGGTTAACCTCTCGCCAGCAGGCCACTGTTGGTGAAGATAGCTGATGTTGCCAACCCTTTGCTTTCATCGACGTTGGTATATGTGCTGGTCAACACGTCGTTAAAATTGGACAGCGTCAAAGTGGTCTTCGATAATAATTATTGTGTTGCTGCAGGTAGTGCCGGCCAACTGTATATTTGTAATGTGTATAGTATGGTCTATTACTTGTGACTTCGTACTGTACCAAAAGGGCAGCACTGCCTAGTACCCGATATATAACTAAAAACAATTCAGAAATTAACCCAGGAATCCCAGGCTGATTGTATATGCTCGAGCCCACCTTTACAAAACCACGAGGACGTGCCTGATATTTGTGTAGTTTGATTAATAATGTATCATTACATCTATGGCAGACTGAAACAACACTGTCATTCGTGGTATTAGGATACTATTGAGGCCATCGGACCCTTCTGAGATGAAAATTGTAACACTAGCAAAACATTAATATGATCATACAGTGTACTTGATGCGTAGACTCCTACTTGACGTGTGCATTTGTACATGACGTTTGATTATTACTGTGTAATAATAATTAACGTGTGTAGAAAAAAGGTGGTATTCACAAAATGTATCTAATAAAGTCTGGTGTATGTTGCAGTACCTTGTTTTATTGTAAGCTAGCAGATTTCCTACATAAACAAATCTGACATATATTCCACAAATTCATACGCTTTGCTAAAAATCTAAAGAAATAAAAATTTATAGCAGTATGTACTTTGTAATCCTTACAAGTGTGCTATTCCCTATATCGCATTTGTTGTAAATTAATTTGCCGTGTTTGCCAAAACGTGATAATTGCAAAAAACACGTTTACATAAATCGACAAGGAAATATAGCTTCAACTCAATTACAGTTCAACTTTTTCCAAAGCTCGTCTCCAAAAGGAATGGAATGGATGAAAGAGCTAGTTATCAACGGGAGGCGCTGCTTCACATATAAACGTGTCATTCGCTAGGGGTCACTATATGTCCCATGCCACACTTCTGTTGTGCTATTGTTAAGCGTCATACTGCAGTCGTACAATTTGTCTTATCAGTTCCATTGCTATAGGTAAGTCTTACTCTCCAAATTAATTAGTTTCTTCAGAGTTTTCTTTAGAGTTTAATGGCAAGGTTGTTTGTTGTAATAGACAATACAGTAATATACAACGTAGACTTATACACAGGTATCTTATTTAGATGGAACGTTAGTTTCGTTTTATTTTACGAAGTGGTTCCGTAGCTGTGCGGACGTGCCGCAGTTCACGCGTGAAGAACATGTTTGTTAATTATGCTGCTGTCACTGGAGGAGTTTGGGATAAGTTACCTAGGGTTAAGGTTAGGCAATCCCGGAAATGGGCGTAAGCCAACAAAAATATTATCCTTGAAGTAACAGTGCAGAATGACACTTTGCGCTGCAACAAGTTGCAACGACACGAATTCTCTTAGTCCTATATGCCAATATGCCAAATACGTATGTACATCATCCTTCATTTTGTCTAGACTATTGCCTTCGGACAATAGACGCAGTAACAATCAATGATGTTGTAGCTGTAATATCGGTGTTATAAAATCAGGTACAGTGTGCTGCGGTTAAACCTATGCATCCAACATAAACATATACAACTTATTAGTCATACAGTTGATTAGCAATCAAATCGGACATTGACAGCCGGCGATCTTGTATACTCCTTTGCCTGCCAACGCGTGGTTAACCACAAATAAAGATACACGTAGGCCGCCTGGCGATTCAGAAATACACTAAACAGATACCAGAGAGACTATTAAGTGTTTCGGATGAAAAATTTTATAATTTCAGGAAACCTGTTTGTAAATATATCAGACCACTTACCTAATTTTATTATTATGAAAAGTACATCTAAAATTAAGGATATTAGAGACTGACCTAAACTGAGAATGTTAGTGAACGTAATGTATTAAGCCTTACCCGTGAACTGGAGAATATAGGCTGGGAAAATGTGATGACTTGTAAGGATACTGATGAATGATTTGATATTTTTGCAACCAAATATGACAAAATATTTAATAAATGTTTCCCATTAACTAGTATGTCAATTAAACGTTGCAATGACAAAAAAGTGGACGACTATAGGCATAAGAAATAATATTATGATGAAAACTAGACTGTATAAGAAATATATTAACAAACCAAAGGTTAATAATAAAACAGTATACCGACAATATAAAAATAAGCTCACAGTTATTATACGGCAGGCGGAAAAATTATATTATAGTAACTTACTCTTACATGGAAAGCATTCTACCAGGGAGTTATGGAAAATTTACGCAGAACTTGTTAATTAGGGTAAACGGAATATTACCAATGTTAAAAAGTTGGTTGTCAATGACATTGACTTAAATGACAATGAAAGTGTTGCTAAAGCAATGAATCAATACTTTGTGACAATTGGTAAAGAAATGTCAAAGTCATATAATCAGGGAAATGAATATAGTTAATTTCTAAGTGGCCCGATAAAAATACTATGTTTCTTTCACCAGTTTGTCAACAAGACGTTATTAACGAAATTAACAAGCTAGCTAATTCTATTGCATCAGGTATTGACAATTTTCTTTCATAAATTGTTAAGCTGTCATGTAACTTCATTTATAAGCCTCTGACTTACATATGTAATTTGTCGTTCTCCGAGGCTATTGTACCACGAGCATTAAAGGTGTCAAAAGTAATACCTGTATTTAAGAAAGGATCAAGGTGTACACCAGGTAACTATCGACCAATTAGTGTGATCAATGTCTTCAATAAAATCCTAAAAAATTAATGTTGAAGAGGTTATTAGACTTTCTGGATAGAAATTATATTTTGTCTAAATATCAATTTGGATTTCGCAAAGATCATTCGACGACATTAGCGAGTATTGAAATGATAGAAAATATTAGAAAATCTCTTGAAAATGGCGTTTTAGTTGCGGGAGTGTACCTTGATCTATGTAAAGCTTTTGACACCGTTGATCATAAAGTACTGTTGTATAAGCTGGATTGTTACAGAATAAGGGGCCATGTATGTAAATGATTCAGACATTATTTAAGTTATAGACAACAATGTGTTAGCATTAATGGCACAGTTTCAGAATATGCTCATGTTCAAACTGTCGTCCCGCAGGGCTCCATTTTGGTGCGAGTGTTATTTCTATTGTACATTAATGATATCCCTAATGCTGTAGACAATGTATCTTTGCGTTTGTTTGCTGATGACACTAACTTATTCATTAGTGGAAAGGATATTAATGATATTGTATGTACGACTCCGGATCAATTAGAGTCGCTTAGTGTCTGGTACCGACATAATCAACTAACTCAGAATCTGAATAAAACATGCTATAAAATATTCAGTAGACAGCTGGATCACGCCTTCGTGCCATTATTGATGCAAGGCAAACAAATTGAACTGGTTTATTCAGCTAAATATCTGGGTATTTAATTTGACTGTAAATTAATATGGTCTGAACTTATTAAGGAACTTTGTATAAATGTGTCTAAGCTATCCGGTGTATTTCATTATATTGCCTCGTTCATAAACGCTGATATGGTAAGGCAATTATATTATGCCTATGTATTTCCGCATATTAATTATGGGATCGAATTATAGGGGTCAGCGTGTAAGACCAACATAGCTAAAGTACAAGTTGTCCAAAATGTATTACAATATTAGCAAATCGTAACCGTCGTGATAATGTCACCGCCTTGCACAGGGAACTTAATATTCTAAACATTCATGAATTATTTACTCTTAATGTCCTAATATTTGTGTATAAACAGCGTAGGAATCAACTTCCTTTACAAACGTAATAGTGAGATCATGACGAGAGGCTCAAGACAGGAGGCACATTTATAAATACCAAGATCTAAAAAGCGAATTGGAAATTAATAGGGGCACGACTATGGAACAAACTACCTTTAGATATTAAAAACTCGAATTCATTAAATATTTTTATGCATAAAATCAGGAAATGTATATCTGGTATCAATTAATTAATTTAATGGAAATATATGTTGTAATGAATACACTCTTTAATTATCATGTTCCGATATATTATATCCAGTTTTAAATAAAAGAAATTCGTAACCTGAATATATTACTATTGATGGAATTTATTACTATTGATTCTACAGTATAACCTGTATATATGTATTAATATGGTAGTATACTACATTTAGTTTGATTTAATAGGCTACCAGCTCGATAAGTTTATACTTCTCTGGTAGCCACCTCATCTGTGTTGCTTTTGTCTTGTATTGTGTTGTACATTATGTGGATGAGGAAATACAATTTACTTTACTTTACTTTACTTTACCAGATACCTCCTTCTACGGTTTTCTGTTTTGCTTATGTTACGATTTGTTTAGTTGGCGATGAAATGCCTTTCCTGATTTCAAATTAACCTAATTTATTTAACTGTCAGAACGTGTAGCAGTAATTTGTAAGAAGCTAAGATTAGTTACACTAGAGACAATGTCAGTGACATGTTGTGACTTGTGATGCATTAACAACACTGGCAAAATACCCACCATGCGGACAGCACAATCTGTTGTTATCACAGAAACATCCATATATGCCTTAATTGGTACTTGGTGCTGCCAGTCAACATTTTTGAACTAACTACGTACAATCGTAGACAAGACACATGGCGTTGTGAACAATCGTGCGTAATTTATCGCATAGCGTTGCGAGCAATCGTACGTATTACCTACGAGTGGTAATTTTATTTGTAGAAAGAGAAATAGTAAGGCTAATTTCAAGAAATAATAGTGTTACGAATCCTACCTGGAGAATAATGGATGTTCGAGATACTTCTCTGATTCGCAATGACATAATTTTTCAGTTGACTTTCAATTTCCTTGCATTAATCAAGTTTTCTGAAGACAACATTTTTATAGCAATACATACAGCAATATAAGTGGCAGCAGTACGTAGGTATTTGAATTGCCAAACTTCAAATAGAAGAGTTGTTACACAGCAGACAAAGACATGTGAGATGCATCATCAAAATGTATGTGTGTCAAACCCATTGTGTCAGGGCACTATTTACATTTAAAGTGGGGGTAACCTAGTCAGACCGACGTGCTGTATAATTCTGCCTCCATTCCTGCGTCACCAGGTCCTTGATTTATATAGTCACTTTTGTCAGTGCTTTTATCACACCTTGGTGCTGGTGATTTGGTATCCTAAAAGTTACACTTTCAATGGAATAAGAGGCCAACACTGTCCATAAAAGGTGCGCACGCACGCACAGTCTATGTTTCGTAATGCAGTGCTGCTACAATTAAAACATAAGTATGTTTTAACAACTAAAAAATAAATATACCCATACATGCTAATGTCAGACCAATGGTGTCGTTACATCGGATAACCGCTGGATGGTATATATTGCAGCGGCGGACCAACTGTGGCATAGTTCCTGTACAACCATGGTCCGAACACCCGACAATACAGACATTGGATCAAGGCATACACGTCTGACATTCTAACATAGGACCAATGTTGGCATTGGGTTGGCTAACCGATGGTCGGTGTACAGGGGCTTACCCATGGGGGTTTTCTAGTTGCTCGGAAACCCCCCCCCCCCCAAATCCCGCACTGCTCTATGATCCATATGGTAATGTACCGGGAAGGATGACATGCAACATCCAGCATTTTCCATGTTGATTTTCTCGTAACAAATTGCACGCGGATGACCACGTTGATCACCCATAGTTTGGATGTCTGCATGGATGTGACATGAAAGACAAAATCATTGCATTTATTGCAGCACTCTCCGCTGACGTCGCAGCGGTGTTCAGTGCCAATAGTAATTGGGTCGAAGCTATCAAACTGGAAGGTGAAAATGTCGCACAAGACAAGTGTTAGGGTGGTGTTTTCAGACTGTTGGCGCTGAGTAACGTTTTGCATTGCACAATATTCAGTGCAGGTTAATATGACTTTACGTTCATTCTGTCGCAACAGTGTGATTCCTCCTCACGCACCAGATGGAAAACACCCAGATTTGTATATACTATGGTACTGACAATAGACTCGGGGCAGCATTGGAACCTAATCATTTCGTGTTGCTGGTTGCTGTGTCAACACCAAAAGGAAAACGCAGCCACCAACAAATAGGATCAAGCAGCAAACGTATGAAGACCATAACATCGTTCTTAAGAGCACTTCTGGGCTATGCAAAGAGAATGACGTAGAGATCAAGAGCCTGGATGTTCCAATCGGAAGGTTCGCGGAAGAAGAAACAAGCAAGACGAGCAGAGAGCGTACAAAGGCAGATGAAAGCAACGGGAGACATTCTCTCAGGATGGAGAATACTAAAAATCTGACTGGGAAAATGGATTAAAAACAGAGGATATACAAGAAGATAAGGATGCAGGGTTTCAACAACATGTGACAGAATACACAGACGATGGTAACAACGAGCCGTTACATAGTTCTGAAGACATATGCACTTTGGCCAGTGACACAGTTAGACATGCTTTATCTGAGGCCGAGAAATATAGACTTCTCAGCGACAAATCATTATGTCCTGGACATGATGCAAGCAGCGTCGCTTCCAGTCAAACTGGCTTCTGCTGTACAAGTGGCAAGTTTACAGTGATCGGGAGAATGGTGGCTACTGTCTGCCGTGTATGCTTTTCGGTCAAGGCCAACACGGGGTTAACCTTAATATTCTAGTCAGCCGCCCTATGACAAACTTCACTAAGGCGTTCTCAACAACCCTTCCCAAAACAAAAGCTGCCAGCTAGCTGTGCAGAAGGTAATAAACTTCATGGATGTTATGCAGGGGAAACGACTCGTAATCGATATCAGCATAGATAAGGGTCTTGCTAGAACATTCCTTTTCGAGGTCACCGTCATGTCATACATGACAGGGAAAGAGACACTGCTTCTAATTATGGTAACTTCTGGGCCATCCTTGACTATGCGGTCAAACGGGGAGACGCTGTCCTAGAAGAACAGGTCCTATATCTACACTGTGCGTCGCATTGCCTGAACTTGGTTGTAATGACAAGATTACAGGATGCGCTGATTTGCAACACGATAGGAGTTGTCGACCGTGCTGCTAAACACGTTGGAGGGCTTCCCAATCGTCAGCAGGCACTAGAAAAGGCAATCAGTGACACACAGCCTCAGAGTACCAAGAACAAGCTTCACGATCTGTGTCGCACTCATTCAGCGCCTTGATGCCCTAGATACATTCCAGGCACTAATGTAATCCGTTGTTGCATGCTTGGATATCATTTGCACAGCAGGTCCAAGTCATTGGACCACAGACTCGCTGACGGATGCTAGAGGACTTCTACTCTCCATCACTGCCACAGATTTGATATGTGCACTAGTCATCACCAACAAGTGCATGCAGTATTTGAGAGCTCTCACCGGTAGCCTGCAGGCCGTAACAAAGGACGCGGTGGGGGCAGTTTCTGAGATTGATGTGGTTGTGAGTGCACTGCAAGACGTTCGAAACAACACTGATGACGAGTGGTATCATGAAGTTACGGAAGAGTGCAGTACTCTAGGTGTTGCACCATCTCTGCCAATGCGATGCGGCCGACAGGAACACCGCAACAACATGTCTGCTGATGATCCATCAACATACTACCGTCGCTGTATCTCCGTGCCAATGGTCGACCATCTCCTCTCAGAACTGCATACAAGGTTGCGTTCTCATCATCGAATGGCCATGCTGGGACTACGTTCGGTACCCTCTGTCTTAATCACCCTGCCAGCAGACGACGTAAAGTCCAATCTCGCCAAGCTTTTTGACTTGTACATGGAATACCTACATTCCTCTTATAGTGTGAACAGCCAGTTGCACAGCTGGACCGTTAAGTGGGATCTGCAGATGCAGCGGTGTGGCAAAGAGTGTCTCCCCCAACTTTCCGTCACTCGCTCTGTCCCATGCAAACAATCTTTTTCCAAATGTTTGGGTGCTTCTGTGCATTTTGTGCACAGTGCCTGGAACAAGTTGTTCAAGCGAAAAGTCACACAGTGAACTTAAACGCATAAAAACATGTTTGCGCTCAACATGCGGCAAAGACCGTCTCACTGGTCTGGCGCTGATGCACCTGCGTCGTGATGTGCCAATTTGTACCGCATCTTTAATTGATGAGTTAGTCCGACGCCATCCTCGAAGAATAAATATGCTAACAATGTACACTGTACTTTTTTGGACTGGGCCTTAAAATAAAGTTTCATGGTTGGTTATTATGACCACCAACTGATGACTTGGGTATCATTGATTTATTAAAGCAACATTTCGCATGTGAATAATGTGTTGGATTGCCGGAGCTAATATTGTGAATTAGTTGTTTGAAGTTGGCCAGTTGATGTCTAGGTTTGTAAGCATCATGAACAAAACTAAAGTTCATAAATTCGTTTTAGCCGACCACCACTCACACCCAACCCCTTAAAAATAACTATAAATGATTGAATGAATGAATGGAACGCTGGTGACTCTTTTCTATATCTTGAATAGACCTTGCCGACAATATTTACATATTTTTTTAGAATGCACAAAATGACGTCTAACTTTTAAAAAAAATTGGAGCGCGCCCCCGGAACCCCCTACTTTTACGGTGATACCGGTTTGAAAACACCCCAACATATCAATCCTGGATACGCCACGGGTGTAGCCATGTTGGACGAATGTTTGCTGGATATTGGTCATCCTCCAGCCAGCATGCCACAGAAAGCGGACGTTACTAACTTTTTGCTATCAATCGGCCCTACGTTGACATTTTTGTTGGTTGGTCAACATATCTTAGAGCTGGACGGCGCCAAAGTTCTGCGAGAGTATCGTGTTGCTGCAGGTCGGATCGACAAACTGTATATTTGCAACGTGCATATCTTATTTAGTTATATTGCATGTGATTGTTCTTTGTCAACAGGGCATCTGTAATGTCCCGTAACGTTTTAGGACGCGATCCTGTCGTGTTCCCGGAGATTATAAATTTGTTCAAGAAATATGTTTATCTTCACCCGGTGACACACTAGTATCTGGAGGTTTTTAAAGTTTGAATCCTAAATAATACAGCCAAACTTATCTCAGCGGTTTTATTAAAATCTTGTAGTATATCTTTTACATAATTATTAATCACGCTAATAATTATATCAATATAAACTGATCTGAATATTACGGAGAATTGTGAAAGTCGCCCGCGTACAGTTGTCATATCTAAATACATATTTAAACAAACTAACGGTTTTGACAAATTGTGCGCATTCTCTGTTTATATTATTTACACCTCAATGTGGTCGGGCCACTTAACATTCGCACAGAACGTTGGCACAATTCGCTTGGTAGTTATCACAAAAATATCCATGTATGCCTTGGTACTTGGTACTGCCAGTCAACAGTTTGAAACTAACTTGGAACATTTTTACACAAGACACATGGCGAACAATCGTGCGTAATTGTTCGCACAGCGTTTCGAACAATTGAACGTTTTAACTACGAGAGTTAATTATATTTGTAGAAAGGGCAATAACAAGGTTAATTTCGAGAAATTATTGTCTGATGGCTCCTTCCTGTGGTCGTAGACATATTAATGAAATAACCTGCAATCGACATTAGGTGATGCTTTATTAGTAAAGGTGTAATGCGCTAGGCGTCACTACATGTCCCATGTCACACTTCAGTGATGTTGCCGGTGTCAAACGGGAAGTCATATTATAGTCAATGTTGTTTTTGCCGTCATACACAGCACATTATGGTACAACGGAAACAAAAATGGCTTTTCTTAGAACATTACTTTCGTTTTATCTAGCCTCTTGTACTAGTCATAGTCGCATAGGCTAGTGAATGTGTGGCTGCTCCGTGGTCAATTCCAATGTGTTTGACTTGAGCCAAATTAAGACTTGTACAGTCACACAGGATCTATAACTCATTAGCAATCAAGTAGTCCGTGTGTCTACAGCTGACAATGCTGTAGTCGGGTGGATCCCTGTACTAAGTGGGCGGCCTATTCATGTTTCACAAAGGTAAATGGAGATACATGTAGGTCCATCTATCGATCACAAAAAACACTAAGTTCCCTACCGGTACCGGCGGGAATAGTGGATATTTCAGACATGTCTTTTCATGGATCTCTGATTCGCAGTGATATAATTTCTTAGTTGACTTTCAATTTTCTTGCAATAAACACGTTTTCTGAACATAGTGTTTTAATTACAATACATACAGCATAAAGTGGCAGCAGTATGTATGGAATTAAAATTGCCAAAATTCAAATACTAGGTGATACACGTTTGACATTCTAACGTAGGACAAACGTTAGCATTAGGTTGGCTAACCGATGGACCGTGTAGCAATGTTGGACGAATGTATGCTGGATATTGGTCAACCAGCATGCCACAGAAAGCTGACGTTACCAACCCGGTGCTTTCATCGGTCCTACGTTGACATGTTTGCTGGTTGGTCAACACCTCTTAGAACTGCCTCTGCGAGAGTATTGTGTTGCTGCAGGTTAGATCGTATATTTGCAATATATACAGTTTCATTCGGTCTATTACGTGTGACTCTGCTATATCAACAGGGCATCTGAAGAGTCCCGTAACGTTTTATAACGCGGTCCTGTCGTGTTCCCGGAGATTTCACATTTGTTCAAGAAATATGTTTATCTTCACCCGGTGACACACTAGTATCTGTCCGATATGTTATCACATTTCGAAACAAATTACTGGAGTTTTTAAAGTTTGAATCCTAAACAGTACGGCCAACCTTATCTCAGCGGTGTATCTAGTAGTGTAACTGTAACATAATTAATAATCACGCTTACATTTCTATCACTATTAACTTACTTGAATATTACGGAGGATTGTGCAAGTCGCCGAGTACAGTTGCCATGGCTAAATACATATGTAAACAAATGAACAGTTTTTACAAATTGTGCACATTTTTTATTTATATTATTTACACCTCAATGTGGTCGGGCCACTTAATATTCGAACAGAAAGTTGGCACACTTCGCTTGATAGTTGTCATAGAAATATCCATGTATGCCTTGGTACTTGGTGCTCCCAGTCAACATTTTGAAACTAACTTGGAAAATTCGTAGACAAGACACATGGCGTTACGAACAATCGTGCATAATTGTACGCTCAGCGTTGCGAACAATCGTACGTTTTAACTACGATGGGTAATTGTATTCGTTGAAAGAGTAATAGTAGGTTTAATTTCGAGAAACAATAGTCTTACGACTCCTTCCTGGGGTCGTATACACGCACGCGCGCATGCACACATCCCTTTATTCCTATGTCTGCTTTTTGCTGAATTTGTCTGCAAGCTATATATGACTATGTTGTAGCATCAACTACCGTGACAACCGAGACGTTTGTCGACAAGGCATACCAGGGTGCTTTCATGAAGGGAATGCATAAACTGCGCCAAAACGAAGAGTATACTGATGTGAAGTTACTGTCGGGTGATATACAAATCCGGTGTCATCGAAACGTTCTGGTGGTCGCAACTGATTACTTCAAAGCAATGTTCCGGTGTGGACTTGAAGAAAACATGTCAGCCACAGTCCCGCTGACAATATAACCGGATATACTGACCAACGTCGTCGCCTATATGTACACCGGTGAGATTGGGCTGACTGTCGACAACGTGGAGAGCTTGTTCAAGGCAGGCGACGTCTTACAGCTGGATACTCTGAAAGTGGCCTGCGAGAACTTTATGCTGAAGTAGGTTGAGTCGGTCAACTGTGTCGGGTTCTCTAAATGTGCCACTTCTGGACAAGCTACAGCAGAAAGCCAGACGAGTGATTCAATCCGAGTTTAAGACTGTCGCACTTAATGAGGAATTCAAAGAGTTATCCTGCAAAGAACTCATCGAGTTCATCAAAGATGACGACGTCAATGTTGAAGTCGAGGACATTGTATTCGATGCCGTGCTAAGTTGGATTCGACATGACCTTGACAACAGAAAGTCGTCCTTGCTGACGATCCTTGAACATGTGCGCCTGTCATATTGTACGAGCAACTACCTGATGCACATGATCTGTTGACCTCCAAGTGCTTTGAGTATCTGTACGAAGCAATGTCGTTCCAGTTAGACACTGTACACCAACATGATTTCAGTAGTTGCCGCACGGTGTCACGCACAACATTTCGAATGAAGTCATGTCTGCTGGCGGTTGGTGGGCGTGCTTCTTTGGAGGGCAAAGACGACGAGGAATGCTACTGCTGTCGGTACTATAAGGAAGACACCAATAGCTGGGAATCGCTGACGGAGCTGCCGCGATCAGTCGGCACGTTTTACAGTGTATGTCGCGTGGCCAGTGGCATGCTGCTGACAGGCGGGCTGGATCGTGATGCGATGGACAAATGCTGGCTGTATGACTTGGCCACAAAGAAGTGGGAGGCGATGCCACCACTTATCAATGCACGGTATTACCACCGCAGTGTATCGCTGGGTGACTGCGTGTATGTGGTCGGAGGGGAAGTTACTGCGGCACATGAAGGATACATATGACCTGTTGACCACGAAGTGTTTTGAATATCTACACGAGGAAATGTTGTTCCAGGCAGACACTGTGCACCAACATGAAATCAGTACCTGCCGCACAGTGCCACGCACCAACTTCCAAATTAGATCTTGTCTCCTGGTTGTTGGTGGGATGATTTGCGTGGATAGCAAAGATGACATCGCAAACAAATGCTGTCAATACTATAAGGAAGACACCACTCGTTGGCAGTCGCTGACAGACCTGCCGCAGTCGGTCGGCAGGTTTTACAGCATATGTCGCGTGGACAGAGGCCTGCTGCTGACTGGCGGTAACACAAGTCTTGCGATGAAACGATGTTGGCTCTATGATTTGGCCACAAATGTGTGGGAGGCGGCGCCAACACTTATCACTGCACGGTGTCACCACTGCAGTGTCTCGAAGGGTAACTGCGTGTACGTAGTGGGAGGGAAGGTTGGAAACAATGTGCTCGCATCTGTTGAGTGTCTGAATGTTAAGAGGAAACGATGGTTGTCCCTGCCCGACATTCCACAGGCGGTGTTTGTCCCCGTGGATGTCACGTGCAACAACAAGATATTCGTGTTTGGTGGCCGAGATGCGCAGGGCGAGGACTTGTGTTGCACACATGTGTTTGATACGACACTGAGCCAGTGGAGCATTCTGTCAGAAATACCTCAACTGTGCAGCTTAGGTGCTGCGGTCACACTGAACGACTGTATTTATGTGGTAGGAGGCTTCGAACGCACGTGTCTGAAATATGACCCGACCTCGGATAATTGGACAAAGCTGAGTCAGCCACACCTGAGCCACGGCAATGCCCCATACTAGTCGCAGGGGGCAATTGTTCTAAGGTTGAATCACCTGGCATTGAGTGGTATGATCCCCAGATAGACACTTGGTCTTACTGTAGCATAGCTCCACTTAAGGAGAAGCTGTCATGCCACTACATGCTCAATGTTGACCTGTTTGGTGTGTGACAGTTTACACTTCCGTGTCTATGTGTGACGATGTGCACAACCACTTGTCCACCAGGAAGCATCAGGAAGAGATGACTGTAACGAAGAAAGTTTAGTTGATTAAATTAATTAATATTTGCGTGACATGAGTATAGTGATAGTATGACAAATGCAGAATCCACACATGCTTGTGACATTAAATCCTGTTTGCACCATGCTGTAGAGTTTTCGTCAAATCCTACAATTTAGTTTCGAGAAAATCAACATGGGAGATGCTCCTCGTGAGATATATATAAAAAAATAAGAATGTTGTCTACATGCGAAGTGGATCCTACTGTTACTGACACGCCCACATACTACCCGTCAGCCACGTGTAAGCCTCTGATCAGCGTTACTGTTGTTAGCATCGAATACTATCAATTCCCAGTTCAAAACTAAAAATATGCGAGCAAAACAATAACAAAAAAGGGACTGGGAATAGATCATAATTTCTTTACAATAGGCGACCATGTTAACATGTTTTTAGTCCTGTGCGAAAACAACGATTAAAATTTGATCACAAAGCACCTGTTGTATGTCATATCACTGACCTGCCGTACATGTTTTTGTCAAAACCTACAACTTATATAGAGAAATCAACATGGGAGG